>NJDD01000194.1:171672-182284 GCA_002245505.1 Calephelis nemesis
ACAAAAGAGACAAAACGTTTTAGACATGTCAGATTAGTCCGAACATGTCAAACTAAATTAATGTAAACTATTGTTTTTAAGCGAAGTTTTCCGAGTGATCGATTAAACGTCTGTAAAAATTACATGTACGGTCTAATTTGACAGCATGAAAAGTGTTTTGTATCTTTCTATTACTTTCGTTGAAAGAAGACAGCGATAATTTAAAATTAGTTTAGTGAGTGCGCAACAAAATTACCATTATTGCTTTTAAGTTACTAGCTGTCTCGCCGAACTTCGTTTCACCCGTTCAGTATGGGAAATAATAAAGTAGGTATTATTTTTCCTATTTTCCCTGCAACTTTCCTGGTTTTTCTTTTCATAAGAACCTTTTCCTGATAATAATTACACAATAATAACATATTTAGCGCAATCGGTCCAGTCGTTCCGAAGTTATGCGCTTACCAACGCATTTAGCGATTCATTTTTATTTTATAGATGACATTTTTGACAGTCGTATTTATGCCATTTCTTTCTGTTCAAATTAAGGTTTCTACCCACTTTGCGGTTTGAGGTTGGAGGTGGGAAAGTCATATTATGACAAAAATATCGGAAGGCCGAACTAAGCTTTCACACTTCGTATAAGACAATAATGGAACCAAATAATTCATGCAATGGACGTGAATAGATTAGTATACATACATATCTTCGTACCAACTCCCTTCCTGTGTAGGCAGAGTATTGAGTGCCAAATGTCACAATTCCAAAAATTGTCCCAGCTTCGTTCGCATTCAATAACTCTTTTCATACAATACAAATGATTGGTGAAAGAAAGAAGAATTTGGATACATCCTCTAGTGACAAGATAATATTTATGTTTTTCATCAAAAGCTGGGACAAGATGTATAAAAATGGTACGTTTGTTGTAAAATGACGCCTGCTACGTTAAATTTTATTTTAAACCTCTAAAAATTAATGCAATAGAGAAATGACGGGTGGTGTGCTAAGTGTAAAAAAACGTGTGTTTTTTACCACGATCATTTCGGTCGATAAAATACCGGTCCGTTTAAACAAATTGTCGGATTGTTAAAAACCGGATGCCGGAGTAGTGAAAACCCGAGTATATTAGTGTAGTTACTTACGAAATCGTGTCGGGACTTACCGGTTGCCGGATCGAAGTAGTGGAAAAGGCCCTTACACTATACATGTAACTACTATTGATAACGAAGAACAGTAATAAATGTCTTTCCAATCCTTGTGCAAGTTTAAAAAGCTTTTAATTATACACATTAGCCCCAATGATAGCAACGCACCATTAACACTTCCGCGCGGACTGTTTGCTATTCTGTTTTCAGTGCTATAAAAATCTATTTGTATTTTTTATTATGTCACAAGATAACAGACATGTTGGCGGTATAAGACACCGTCGTTAACAAACCGCTCGGTCACACAACACGACAACATCAAGCACTGACTATAGGTGTGTTCTTTTAAGTGTCACTAATTACTTTAATAATTAAATTCTTTGTTATGTAACTTGCAGTTAAATATGTTTAAAGGTACCCCCGTCAAAACCTTGAGGTAATCTTGCTAAGAACAATCTCGATCATGAATGAATGAATGAACTCTTTATTGTTCACAATTAAACTTGTTACAAAATGGTACAATTAAGTATTAACAAGAGCATATTATTATAGTTTATAGTACACAAAAGGCGGTCTTATCGCCAAACAAAGCGATCTCTACCAGACAACCTTTTTGTCTAAGAAGATTATATAAACAAAGGTTCATATAAACAAAAAAGAGATTTAACATACAAAAAAAACTATAACATAATATTAAAATATTAATAATAACAGTAAGGAGAAAAACAAAAATAAAAACCAGTCATCACGACAGATCAGACAGACAGACAGATCATGTCAGTTTTCAAACAAAAAAAAACGATTTGACATCGGTCCATCCGTTCAAATTATCATGCCACAGACATATACAAACTATAACATAATATTAAAATATTAATAATAACCGTAAGGAGAAAAACAAAAATAAAAACCAGTCATCACGACAGATCAGACAGACAGACAGATCATGTCAGTTTTCAAACAAAAAAAAAACGATTTGACATCGGTCCATCCGTTCAAATTATCATGCCACAGACACATACAAACACAAACACGTCAAACTTATGATACACCTCGTTTTCCTTCGAACTTTAAAAATTAAATGACAGCAAAAATTTATCTACTTACTATTTGTAGGCAAGGTAAACATGGCTATAAACTTCGTTGGGGCTGCAGAGTCTAGACTTTAGACATTAGTATCGTAAACATGTAACGATTGCACGAAAATGTTTATATGCTGCCTTAGCGATATTTAAAAAAATAAACTTAGCTTTAGAATTTGGTTTTTTGAAGTGAAAACTTCTTAAGCGGCGTTGCGCACTTTTTCTGGAATGGGTAAAAACTTCTAAACTCGCGTCGGGACACGTGACCTGATCGAAAATTCATAAGACAGATGGAGAGTAAACAGCCGGTGCGTCGTAGGAGAGGAAAATTTATGCCAGCGCCTGCTGTTTCGTTTAGACGGCGCAGGATGCTTGCGCAAATGTTCGTGTTGTCATGTTTGTGTACGATAGCGCAATAAATGAATTTTGTATTCTACCACACAAATGATAGTACTTTCATACTGATAATCAAAGCAATTCGTGCAAAATTATTCTCTAACTATCCCAGAATATCAAAAATGCACAACGTTAATATTCAAGTTTTCACATCTGCCGGCATTCCCGTCGGTTTTTTTTATACAAGATGAGGCAAACGAGCTAGTAGGTCACCTGATGGATAGTGATCACTGCTTGTTTACATCCGTAAGACCAGGTGCACCAAAGATAACCAACCTTAAATGTGTGAGTACGGTCTTCTTTTGAAGGTTCCTATTTTGTAAGTAAGTCTTCACGCCCATATCCCCGAAGAGGTAGGCAGAGGTACAATCAGGGCAGCCACGACTAGTCGAAGACACTTAGTCCCGCAATATGATAGATGGCAAGCCTATCGCTAACTGGGCATGTATCCAATCCCGAGCAACATTTTTTTTATTAGAAAATTGGGAAAACCCAATTTTCTTTTTGTTGCCCTACCCGGGGTTCGAACCCGGGACCTCAAGTAGTCAAGTCCAACAACTGAACCACTAGACCACAGAGGAGATTTGTTACCGCGTCGAAAAAATTTTTGGTAACTAGTTCCACAAAAGCGTAGTGCGAGATAAAAATTGACATAGGAAACTCAGTAGCTACCAATGTGATGGTAACAGGTTGGAGTACTTTCTGTTTACTCGCGATTTCGTCAGCGAAGAATAGTCACTTACTTTAACTTCTTTATTTAACTCGAGTATTTTATAAGGAATCTTTAAATATAATTATATCTTACTAGCTGTTGCCCGCATGGCCCCACAGCAACATTTTTTCGGGATAAAAACTACCCTATTTGTGAATCCAAGCTATCCTCTAGGTATGTATTAAATTTTATCAAAATCGGTTTAGTAGTTTTTGCGTGAAGAAATATCAAACAAACAGACAAGATTTCGTGTTTGTTATATTAATAGGATTAGGAGTTGTTTAACATGAGTTCGGTTCTCTTTGAAATAACGGCTTCTTACCCGAATCCGGTGTTAGCACCCACGTACAATTGCACATCGGCCGCGAAAGTGCCCACCAAATTTAGAAAACCCTGTCACGTTCTATCGGATTATCCAAATTGGATCGGCAACAAAATTGTGACTTAATGATAGATTAAATGTTAATGAAGTTCTTTGAGTGTGGTCGTAAGTTTAAAATTAGAGTATATACTGCCTTATTCATAAAAAATAGTTAAGTAACCTCCTAAGCATTGCTTAACTAATCATTTGATTAAGCCTTAAGCATTGCTTAAAAATTTGTTATTCATAAAGTTCATTTTGACATTGCTTAGTTATATACTGTTTAACTTGGTAGGTTTTGGTAGAAATGTGGCTGTATGCGTATTTCTTTTGCTAAAAGTGGATTAAACAATTGTCATCCGTTATCAACATCGTTGTTTCTGAATACGGTGTCGGACATCTATAACCTCTTGCTAAAGAGTATTTATATTTCTACAATAAAATACTCGTACATATTGTACTACAATAAAATTAAATTTATTAGAGTAAAAAAGTTGATGCAATATAAACACAAAACGTTTAAACTGATACACTGCATTTCAAAAATAATGTTTTTAATGCATCTACATTATGTTACTAAGCTAAATATAAAAATGATGTCATTTGTGTAATATTTTCCCCCGTGTTGGCTCGAGTTTCTTTGTAGAAAGTAGAATAGACCATCTACCATCTAACAGGAGTTAAACAGCGCGTAAAAATCGAGCATAGGCTTATCGTCACTAGCACCGTGACAACTTACTAGGAGGTGAATTTCGCAGCGACTCACCGGGATCGGTACCACCGCCTTACATATTCCTGCCGCCATAACGTCAGCGCTTGCTGTTGAATTGTTCCGGTTCGTAGAGTAAAGTAGCCGGTAAACTTACTTTTGCTCGGGGCTTGACATCCCAGCCTCAGGTTGGAAACTCACCATTGACACCTTTGGTGTCTCTAGACGGCGTGAAATTCTCACAATCAGAAAATCTGTCTACTTTTATGCTTCCAATATCATAACAAAATGCTCTGGAAAACTATTCGTTTCTCCATAGGAGTCATTGGCCATCTCCATAATAAAACATATTATTACAGTCCTATATTGTTCCAAAATCCAGCATATCCCGTCCAATTTTGTCCACCATTCAACGAAATCAAATATTTCAATGAATGTATTATAAAAAAATTCATAAAAATACACAAATAAGCCATTAAATGGCTAGTCGTTGCATTTTGTCAATGCACATAAAATCAGCTGTTTGAAATTTAGTCAGCCATTTTGTTGATTAAAATTTTAAACAAGGGTCCGATGTTGCTTAAAGTGACAGCTATTTAAGAGTATATTTAAACAGATGATTAACTCTAAATAGCGTTTATGAATAAGATTTTTTTTAAGCATTACTTAAATTGGTGATTAAAAGTTAAGCAACGTTTATGAATAAGCCTGATAATCTATATGTATAAAAATGAATCCCCATTTCCCTTCGTCATGACATTGCGTCGAAACAAATAAACAAATTTTGTTCATTCTATTTTTGTTGTCTTGATTATAGTCAGGAAAAGGTTCTTATGAGGATAAAAATCGAGAAATTTTGCAGACAAAAAGGGGATAATCATCATTTTATCCCACAGTAGCTGAAGTTCGCCGGGTCGGCTAGATATATTAAAAGACGCCCTTTAAAATGTTTGAATTAACAAACATCTAAATCTGTGCCTTTGCTTTATTAGATGTAGAGTGAAAGTGCGTTATTTTTATTTTTTTTTATTACACAATTTGAACAAGTACACCAGAAAAAAGTGAACTAAAATTGTACTGACAGCGGTGTTATCGCTCGAAGCAATCTGCCAGACAACCAAGGAAGATATATGTATAGAAATATAGCAACATGTTTTATAACATGTTTTACATATTATAAATACATAAACATGTGTATATTTAATATTATAAATGTGAAAGTGTGTATTTATTTTACCTTTTGACTTTAGGGGCTATACCGATTTTAGGACATAGGCTACTTTTTATTCCTATTAGTTCCAGTGGGAGAGCTAAATAACTATATTGTGCAAGCGAAGCCGCAGTCAAAAACTAAAAAAAGTATCTTCTCGTCCATATTGCCGAAGAGGTAGGCAGAAGCACAACCAGGGCACCCACGATTAGCCGAAGCCACTAAGTCCCCCAATGGCAAGCCATCGCCAACCGGGCACATATCCAATCCCGGGCAACATTATCTCTATTAGAAAATTAAAAATACAAATTTTCTAGCTTTTTAATTGACCGACGATTGTCACGTCACGATTTGATAATTCATTTTTCGAAAGATATTAAATGAATAAATATATACGAGTCATCTCAGGATTAAGACCTAGCTTTCTAAAAAAACATCAAAATCTGTTTGTCATTGGTCGGGTTATAGCGTAACAAACAAACAAAAATTTTCAATCGAATTGATGACTTCTTGGATTCAGTTAAAAATGTAGTAAAATATGCAGCTCATCCCTGCACTTTCATACAACAACTGACGATCTCGGTATATCTTACCAATGTATTTATAGATAATACTAATTTTTAGAGTTTACCATGAGTTGCTATTGATTATTTTTGGTAATTTACGTATCGAAATCTATAGCGATTTTGGTCTAAAATGTAGTTGTGTCAGTTACCAGTAGAGGCGCTGTTCAAAGTTTCCGTGGACCTTACCATGAGTTTACGGCTTGTCAAGTTTACTAGACTCGCTACCGTCTCTGTAAATTATTTGTATGAAAACTTTGAACAGCGCCTCTATTGGTAACT
Source organism: Calephelis nemesis (assembly GCA_002245505.1). Taxonomy (NCBI): domain Eukaryota; kingdom Metazoa; phylum Arthropoda; class Insecta; order Lepidoptera; family Riodinidae; genus Calephelis; species Calephelis nemesis. The sequence continues at coordinate 178,109 of NJDD01000194.1, forward strand.
AAAAGAAACGTAGTTTTAGACCAAAAGTGTCATAGATTTTGACACGTAACTTACAGAACCTTTAGACAAATGGCACAAATGCTATTGTAATGGAATAGAATAAAATTCTCATTGTATGGGATTGACATAAGCATATGTAATTTGATCCGACGAATAGAGTTTTTAATTGGTAGCCAAATGTTATTGTAGTCTAAACGATTTTACGAAACGTCAGAATACTTCATTCATTTTATCGTTAACCGTAGCCAAGTGGCCGGTATGACAAACGAATTCTACTAGAAGCGAACGACAATAGGCGGACGCCAAACACTTGAAGTTATCGCTACAAAATGGCGAATATTTTGATCAGCTGACAGCTGTGTGGAAGTTAAAGTGTGTTTATGTGATTGTTATTGTATGTTTTGGTGATTTTTTAAAGCCACCACCAAGATAATTTAATATACTAGCGAGTTCATTCCACATCCTCACACTTTTAATTCGTCCTTGAGGACCTTGCTGGGGTCTCAATAGGTCTCCATGCCTCTAACATAAACATAAACTACGATAAGGGCTTGGTGACTGGGTGATGTCATTGTTTATTAGTTTCTTATTAGAATGAAAGGGCTTTTTAAATAAACGTAGGAAAGTGTTGGTACCTTTCCATATAATGTAAAAGAATTGGAAATTGCTATGGGTTTTTGGTTGCTCTATACTCTTCTAATACTTTAAGTAATATTATAATTACTATAATATTCTAGCGTTTTTTTTAAAGTATCTTCACGCCCATATTCTCTGACAGGTAGGCAGAGGCACAACCAGGGCACCAACGACTAGCCGAAGACACTAAGTCCCACAATGTTAAAGGTGGCAAGCCAATCGCCAACCGGGCACATTTCCAATCCCGAGCAACGTTTTTTTTTAATTGGAAAAATCTAATTTTATTTTTGTTGCCCGACCCGGGATTCGAACCCGGGACCTCTAGCAGTCAAGTCCAACAACTGAACCGCTAGACACAAAAAATAATAAAATAGAAAAAGATACAATAAAAATAAATAAAAATAGAAGACAAACTGTCTCAACTTTTCCCAAATCACCATAAAACTCGCGCGCTACACTTTAAAATGACGTTTGAGAACGAAATGAAGGGAATGAAATTCGGAAACATAAACAACTTTGGTAGCGATTGAATAGAATAAGCGTTCGCTATCTCGTAGTACATTTGGCTACCAACTGATGAACGATATTGCTAAGGCGTTAATATTTGTTAGAATAGAATAGATAGGAAGCTTTTGTCATTTGTCTAGAGACACTGCTCATGGTAACAGCTCGTATAAAATCATTTATGGGAACGCTAGCGAGTATAGATAACTCCGTAAACTCATGATAAAGGTTTTGAACAGAGTGTTTTGACGGCAAGACCTAAATTCAATTTGACATTTGAAACTTTAATTTATTAATCGTTTAGCGCCAGCTAGACGCTACTGGTCGACAATTATAACGACTAACTGTCCTGGCGAACTTTGTTCCACCCGTTCAGTTTGTATGGAAATATAAAATATTGTTTTTCCCATCTTCCCAACGATTTTCCCAGTTTTTTTCTTCATGAGATCCTCGCCTGGCAATTACTAACACAATACAAAAATATTAACCAAATCGGTCCAGTCGTTTGGAAACTATGCGCTTACCAACACATTTAGCCATTCATTTTTATATTATAACTAGCGGCCCGCCCCGGCTTCGCACAGGTATAAATATATATATATTATAAACCTTGCTCTTCAATCACTTTATTAAACAAAAAAAACGCATCAAAATCCGTTGCGCAGTTTTAAAGATTTAAGCATACAAAGGGACAGAGGAAGCGACTTTGTTTTATACTATGTGTAGTGATAACAATAAGTATACAGTGTTAAAATATTTGGCTCTGTATATTTTTTTACAGTGATTCTCAAAGTTCGCCTCATATCTAGTACCCAAATTCCATACAGAAACAATACGAATGTATGTGGTAGCTCTATAGATTTGCGTGGATGCGCTGCGAATTCTCTCACAAAATTCCAAATGTAGTAGTAGTGGATTTGGAAATTGAGGTATCAATAAGTCAATAAGTTTTGTATAAAGACCGAAATTGCAAATTGAAATGAAGCCCAGAAGTATCTTTCAGTTGGCAACTATTTTAGTGCAACAACACTAATATTGAAGTCATCAAGTACCAAGTGGTTTTCACATGTGTTTGACGCTCAAGACAAGGCTAATCAAATATAGGTTAGACACTGTTTGTAGTCGATGACTGTATAATATGCGGCCTGCAAACACCAGATGTTTTTACAGTCGAAATAATTACGACGCATTACTAATTGAATATCGAATACGTCCATCAATGCTTTTCCACTCATAGATAACTAGCTCCTTCCCCCCTTTCCCCTCTTTCCGGGAACTTGGTCCATTTGTGTTGACTGGATTCAGACAAGTAACCGTGATTTTAAGCTAGCATAAACAAAAAAAGTTCAAGCTGTGGTCTATGGTTACAGATATAATGTAGCAGTATATCTGCAAAAACCCGCTCCCAACTTTATCATAGCAAATGATTCCGAAAAGATGCCGTGTAAAGGAAACGGACCACTTTCCGTACAAAGTTTACCCTGGAACCAACAAATACTTCACAACGCCTAAAATACTCTCTTTCTAATAAATAATTATTTTTCTCTGAAATCAAATCTGTATCACGAATTCTTCTTTTCGAACTATATTTTACAAAATAACAAAAATAAAACTCTTGACACCAACCTTTGGATGATATCCGAGTGATCTGATCGTCGAATGCAACCTTGGTCTCCCCGTGTACCAACACCCATCCACATTCGCATTGTATATCTGCTTTGTCAATCTTTCATCTGTCATTGTCATCATGTCATCCACATGACCGAACTAGCGAAACATGCCCTTTCGCATTTTAACACCAACACTTTCTTTCAATCCCACTAACTGTTACAAATGCGTGGAATCGGTTAAAAATATTTTAAACTCATAAAGAAGGCTGTGTCCTGCTAGATTCATACTAAGCCCAATAACTATCTAGCTCAACACGAGAGCCACTCACATCACAAGCGTACGGTTATTATTTTTTTGAAGTGAAACTTCTTTATCGGAGTTGGAAAAAAATTTAGTGTAACATTTTTTCGTTACGCGTCACATTTTTCCGTTACGCGCCATCTTTGTTCTTATCCCTACCACGCGTGATTCGAAGTATACTTTCTCCAGCGGAGTAGGGATTGGCAATAAACTTTATTTAACAAATTTCTGTAAAGTTGCATAATATAGTAAATAATTTTTTGAAAAATAACGTTATAAAGAAGTTTCACTTCTTCACTTCTTATGAGTGTACGCTAGTACACGCATACATTTTTTTTTGTTACAAAAGTAGAGTAGTTTTCGTAAGTAGCGATCAGGCTGGTACTGGTACGACAGTACTGGACGACGTTCTCAGACTGCCAACGCATTAAATGCGTCCACTATTAACTCCCAACTGAACACGAGACGTGTCGTACGTTTAACGTGTCTGTCTGTATCATCATAAGCTTTAAACGGGTAAACAGATTACGATGCGGAACTTTTTGTTTGAAAGCAGCGGTGATGGAGATTAATCTTGGCTACATAAGACAAAGGGTTTTTTTTTAATTTAAGGATAAAAATCCTAAAATTAGAAAAACGAATTAATAAAATGTTTATTTGGTGTTTGTCGGTCTGGTCTTTTCTTACTTAAAATGTATGGCATGCATTTGTGAAACCGAAGTAAATTTTCAGGATTTTTTATAATAAAACGGAAGCCATGGAATCAAATTCGGCCAAGTTGCAATTCAATCTTTTGACCTTTTATTTAGGTCGCAGATCCAACTATAATTTTACTAGGCGTTGCCTGGCTGTAATTAGATATGTTCACTGGCGGGTTTTGAACTTTTATATATTCAGTTTGTCTGTAAAAATATGTTTATTTACTTCATTTGGATAGTTTGCATGTTAGCTAAAATTAACAAAAAATAATAAGGCACTAATCGTGAGAAAAACATGTGTGTTTAATTTTTATGGTTGTTTAAAGTGTTCTTGAAAAAGCACTCAAGCCTATTTTTGACGCGCACGCATACAACATGGATGACCCGAAAATCTTTTCGGGGATATATATGGCCGTGGAAATAATTT
>NJDD01000194.1:183284-197005 GCA_002245505.1 Calephelis nemesis
CCGTGTTGGTCCGGGCTCCTTTGCAGAATAGACCATCTGCCTTTCTTACCAGGCAGCTCGTAAAAGGCGAGCATAGGCTTATCATCACTAACACCGTGACATCTGATCTGATGATCTGATAGGTGGTAGAGTTTCGCAGCGACTCACCCGGATTAGTACCTTCGTTTTACCAATTCCTGCCGCCATAACGTCATGACGTGTTCCGGTTCGGAGGGTAAGGTAACTGGTAAACTTACTTTTGCTCGAGGCCTAACATCCCGGCCTCAGGTTGACAACGCACCATTACCATCATTGGTGTCTCTAGGCGGCAGGAATTACCATCGGGAAATCCGTCTGCTTGTTTGCCTTTCAACGTCATAAAAAAAAGTAACTAACTTAACGTAATCTATAGCAACTCATGGTATTAAGGCTCTGACTTGGGACTTTCTATAATTACGTTTGCACCTGGTTCATCCACTTATCTATATATTAATACGTGATGCCAAAACTTTGGACCGCTTTTTACGAAAATTGCGGGGATGTAGAAACATAAAATTTGCCACACTAATAGTTTATGTGTAGGAGAAATGCAGAACGCTAATATTTTTTAATAATAATGCTTATAAAGTACATTAAATCAATAAATAAAACATTAACCACACTACCATGCATTTGACACACACACACACACAAACAAATATATTGATGATAACGGTAAAAGATCACAGAAGACGCACTAAAAAGTTTGAAAACAAAGTTTGGTCTTGAGAAATGAAGATGACGTTCTTATTAACAAGATACTAAAATTTATTATGGTCGAATATCGACCAACGGGCGACCACTAATGGTGATAAAGGCTCTGACTTGGGCCTTTCTATAATATTCACGTTTGCACGTGGTTCATTCATTTATATCTAGTAATTGTCGTTAAATATTGTAATCACGTGAGACCTCTCCGCCCGTAATTTGTGATTCTTGTCCACGGTTAGGCAACTATTGTTACAAAACTTTATAGCGTTTTTGCTATTTTCTTTGTTGAAACTTTTAACCACTCTAATAATGGGATCAAACAGACGTAGAAGTGCAACAAGGCGACTTAGGTCGTACAAGTATGTATAATGTAAAGTTAAATCTTCTTCTTGTTTTTTCCTTGGTTGCATTGAGTGGTGTATAGTAGTTCAGGAAATTATACTTTGAACTAATGGTCGCCCATCGCCCATTGGTCGAAATCCTACCATAAAAAAAAATATTGGTTATCATTACATAGTATAAAAAGTCGCTTCCTTTGTCCCTATGCCCCTTTATATGCTCAAATCTTTAAAACTACGCAACGGATTTTGATGAGATTTTTTTATCAGGTAAAGTGTTTAAAAAGGAAGGTTCATAAGTATTTTTTATACCCGTGCGAAGCCGGAACAGGCCGCTAGTACAATATAAATCATTAAAACGTAATGTTCAAATATTATTAAGGTTCTGTTGTTAATTATATTTTTGATAAGAACGCTATCTTTATTTATCAAGACCAACTACTTTTCTTCCGAACTTTGTCTTTCAACTTTATTTCCAAACACAATGAAGTGATCTATATTTTTGTTCGTGTGTGTCAATTACATGGTAGTAGGTATGGGGGCTAGTCCGGTGTTTGGTAGTTATAAAAACCGCTAGGTTAACAATAAATTAGTCATTTCAAAAAAAGGTGGTATGTTTAATGTTTTATTTATTGATTAAATGTACTATAAGCATTGTTATTGAAAAATATTAGCGCTCTGTATTTCTCCTACACATAAGCTATAAGTGTACCGAATTTTATATTCCTCCGTTCGCGCATTTTTCGTAAAAATGGGTCCAAAGTTTTTGCTTCACGTATTAATATTATTATATGTGTTTTAGCTGTGGAAAAGTTTAGAACCAGATGATGTGATTTGAGGTTTTTTTATGAATTGACAATAAGTATACAAAAGCGGTTTTAGCGCTTATCTCTCACAGGCGATGCGTTAATTTTTTAAAACTATAGCAATAATGCGGCTAGCGCATCAATAAATATAAGCCAGTGTTTATTAGAATAGAATATATTAATAGTCGATCGTGCTTTTTGTTTTTTAAAAAGTAACGAAGGAGGCTCTCCTGATGATAATATCGGGGCAGATCAATGTGCATGGGAACATATAGTTTCTCTTCATTAGCTTGCTTGGTTATCGACAGAAAGCTAAAAATGTTTGCTTGTTCGGTACCCGGTATGAGAATTCCCTCTGCCTTTAAACAGCATAGGTATAAACGGTTGCTATTTCATTGTTACTCTTCCCTATAAACCGGAATACGACAGTGTCAAACACGACACATTACCATACATAATAAAATATTCAAACATACTCATAGCAACTGTTTTTGCGTATTTATATTTTTTTCCCCAAAAAAAACCCTATAGTAACACGTCTTTCTACAAGATTAGAGATAACGATAAGGGCTCTCCTTATCACACCTTCCTAAAATAAATACGTATGAGTCTACGCAGTACAAACAAATTGAAACTAATCGGCAAACGAAGCAGTGGGTGATTATTAACTGAAACCTAGAATGTTATCAAAATCACAAAGATACTAATAATCAGTATACTATTTAAACCAGGTGAAAATATTATTAAAACTAGGTGACAAGAGTTTTGGTAGGTATTACGCCCGCCTCGCTGGTCGAGGTGTACACGCACGCCTAACTACATCTACCAACCGCGAGGCTCGGGTTCGATTCCCGATGGGGGCAGGCATTTATGTGATGAACATTTAGATATCTGCATTTCCGGGTCTGTGTGTTTATTAAATTTATTCTGGTATCTATTTCAGTATTTCTATGTATTTGTATCGTTGACTAACAGCCGTGAACAAGCATACAATTTGCTTACTTTGGGGTTAGATTCAATTTGTGTGACTTGTGCAGGAATATTTATTTATTATTTATTTTATTACTTTATCTATTTCTGTCCTGATAATGTCAGTGCTCGCTGTTGTTGAATTACAGTTTGAGGGATAGGATAACCGAGAAAGTTTTAAAAGAGGCTAAACAACAACCTGTTTGCAGTATGTTTTATTGCTACCTACTGCTACCTCTACCTGGCTGTCTTGGTCTAACAATACATTGTATGAAAGAGACAAATCTACTTTAATGTCTGTAACAATCTCCGGTGTGCCTGTATGTAGGGTTGGTAAATTATACATGCGCCTTGTTTTTAGGAATCTTCTTTGTACTTGATTTTATTACGACGAAACTACGATATTGTTATAATAGGGCAGCAACCCTGACCTTACTATTAATAATACGTACGCGCTTGTGGCACGAGGATACCAATATAATAAATAGCAAGGATACCTAAGTCGGCAGTCATATTAAATCTTGAATGAATGTTTGAATATTTTATTATGCACTAATAAAATGCATTAGAACATTTATGATTATTTTATGTAAATTTTAAAACCAGTAACTATAAAACCAAATATATTATTTTTGACAACCCTACTTGTGTGTCGTTTCTTATCTCAAAGGTCTACCAAGGGCTAATGTATTGATAAAGTTCCTCGCTTTTCCAAAATACAGACCGATAACGAAGGAAAAGATAGAGCAATAAACAGATAAAGAACTAAACAAAAGACTTAGGTCCGCTACATATAGTTTTGAAACCAAATTATCTTCCATACAAATCCACTCAAATTCCGTACGGAAAAAAATCCGAATTGATGTGGTTGCTCTATATATTTATATGGATTCACTGCGTACGATTTTTTTTCAGATCGGAATTCCGTAATAAATTTCCGAATGTATGAGGCGGGCCTTTAACCAAAACGCAGGGTTCTGTCATCATTGTTGTGACGTCTTAACGGTAACGATAAAGAATAAAGATGCGATTGTTGTCTAAACCAACTTTAACGTCTGTCAATCGATCGTTCAAATCTTGTAATGGTGGTAATTCTCCAGCGGATTTACTAATGTCAAGTTATCGCTATATTCTTTCAACTCAAGTAATAGAAAGAGACAAAACATGTTTAGTGCTTTATGATTAATTTATACAGTGCGACCAACTTAACAATTCAGTAAACAGCGCCGCTAGTGTGACGTTTAATTGTTTTTGATTGAGAATTTTGACATAGAAGATAGCGATGATATAAACAAAATGACAAAAAAAATACTTGTAGGGAATTTCAATTTCGCTTCTCACATCTTGAAACTGACAGCTGAATATTATTTTACGAAATGGCGTTTTATTAGTTCCGATTTTAATTACTTATGCCCTATTCCTACATTCAAGAAACGAGTCGTTTTGATTAGGGATGGTATTTGTTTGTATCAGTAGTAAAAGATCAAACTACGGTTGCTCGCTTTTGGTATTTAACTCTGGACATTTTTTTATAAATGTGTGTAACGCTTCGTTACTTTTGGACGAATAGTTAAACTTTTGGATTATGTTTCGTTGATTATAAGAACCGGGCTTTTTTTAACAGATAATTGGTAATAATACTTTGAGTTTATAATACCTAGGAATACGTGGTTTAATACTTCACAAGTTCTTATATCCTGTCAAACTTTACATGTACAAAATAAAAATATTCCATCTCTTTTGTTTTCGTTTCATGGGAAAAGATAACATTAGTCTAAAATAAGCTTCACTGGAGGTAGTGTTGTGTAGCACCTTGCCCGGGTAAGGATCCACCGACTTTTCTATTCCTGCCGCCTTAGTGACTTTTATGTTGCGATCCGAAGGGTAAGGAAAGACTTGCATAATAGACCTTAACATTCCGGCCGCTGGACAGCGACGCACCTGAAACATCTATAGTGTCTCTTTCCATCAGAAGCCACGGTTGTCTCTTTCCATCAGAAGACCCGTGTGCTCGTTGGATGACCTATCACGTAATAAAAAAAGGTAGCTACTGCTTCACATAATCGCCACTAATATGAATGATATATTTGATATTTTCCATCGTCGTCGCTTGATAAAACTTCCAAATAGTCATATTTTTAAATGAAGAAACACTTGTACTGTTTTACGTATCACTTATATTTATTATTTTATAAATAGCCTACCGGTTTCGCTTTTGACAGCATCATCAGGGCTAGAACTTAAATTACTGCAGCAATTTAAGTATTTTTAAATGAAGAAACACTTGTCGCTTTTGACAGCATCATCAGATGATGCTGTCAAAAGCGAAACGGGTAGGTTATTTATAAAATAATAAATATAAGTGATACGTTAAACAGTACAAGTGTTTCTTCATTTAAACATTTGAATATGAATGATGGTCATTCAGTAACTTTTCTGATTTGTCTGAGCCAGTTTATCAAGTTTAGTTTAATAGTCATGATTCATTGCGATGGGCTAAATCAGCGCTTGGCTACACGGGGCCTTTAAAAACTTGTCCCATTTAAATTTTACCACGTCAATGTTTTTATTATAAACTCATGCCGTTACTTCTATCGTCCTATACCGGTTTAATTGTCTCCATGGCGACAGCCATATGTTTATTCCTAATGTTTTTATTGTGATCGCTTTCCAGGGCGGACAATTTCTTTGCTAATATTGACAATCATTTTAGAGCTGTGAGACTGTATGAAACTGACATTGATGTCAATAAGTAATAATCGCCTCTGTTGTTGCTCTGGATTGGATATGTGCCCGGTTGGCGATAGGTTTGCCACCTATCACATTGTGGGACTTAGTGTTTTCGGCTAGTCGTGGATGCCTGGTTGTGCCTCTGCCTCCCTCTTCGAGGATATGGGCGTGAAGATACATAAGTAAGTCACCCAAGTATACATTCAATAAATTCCATAAATAGACCCAGACTAGATAGCAAAAGGACGAAAATATTTTTTAAAACAGGCTTAGAAATGACAAAACAGTAAAAAACCTCCCGCTTTTCCAGCTCAATTTATAAAAAAAAATGGCAGTCGAACAAATAACCTTATGCTTTTAAAATCGGTTAAACATTACCAAAAAATAAAGTTTTCTTAAAATAGTGTTACTTTCAAAATACGAGAAATCATTTTTTTTTCTTTATTCCTGGTACGTTCATCGCAAAACTTTTCAATACATCATTTTACAAGCATTTGAAGCATTTTTACATTTTGATATGTAACAAAAAAACAACCAATTTGGCATCGGGTTTTCATTGCCGACATTGCTTTGTTTTAAAGTTTGCCTTGCTCGACAAATAAGTATTGCAATACGAACAAAATATTCAAGGTTCTATAACGATTTACTTGAGAATTGATTGAAGAAAGGTTTATCTGATCTTCCTGTCATCTGCATTGATATATAATGCAATGTTCCGATAGATGCCCCGCCTGGGCTTTGATATTTCGTTGTACAATGATAGAAGTTTAAAATAAGTATAGATTACGATTACGATTAGCCATAACGTCATGACGTGTTCCGGTTCGGAGGGTAAGGCATCCGATTAACTTACTTTTGCTCGAGGCCTAACATCCCGTCCTCTGGTTGGCAACGCACCATTACCACCTTTGGTGTCTCTAGGCGGCGGCAATTTCTTACCACCAGGAAATCCGTCTGTTGTTTGCCTTCCAATGTTATAAAAAAATATGTAATAAAGTAGCTGTAATAAAATAAAGGATTTCTAATAATCCATCCCCTAAAGGTGTCCAACAGGGCATCGAAAGTTTTATAAAGCTTGGTAATGAAACCTCGACGCAAAAAAAGAGCAAGGAGAAAGGTTAAAGAGGGGTATTTTAAGTTTAACATATGTTTTTGTATCTGTCTGTCTGTGGCATCATAACGTGAGAAGATTTCTATGTGATTTCCTTAGACTACATAACCAATAGGTTTTGTCGGGGACTAACTTTAATTTTAGGATCAATTTAAATTCGGATTTGAGGAAATGTTGAAATTTATTTTTTTTCTTCTTTAAAAAAATGTTGTCATTCTCTATAGCGCTGTTAATGTTTGTATGGATATTAAATTGTTTGTTATTAAAATTTTTAGAAATTATTTAAAAAAGACACAATTTATACGGATGAAGTGGCGAACATGAATGAAGACGCTAGTTTACTTACAGGTAGCATATCATACTTAAATTCATCGAAAGAAAAAATAACATCGACGAGGTTCAAATCCTTTAGTACTTTTTGTGATATGCAAGCAACATATATTTTTTTTTATATTATAGGAAGACAAACAAGCAGACGGATTTCCTGATGGTAAGAAATTCACGCCGCTTAGAGACACCAAAGATGGTAACGGTGCGTTGCCAACCTGAGGTCAGGATGTTAGGCCTCGAGCAAAAGTAAGTTTACCGGCTACCTTACCTTCCGAACAGGAACACGTCATGACGTTATGGCGGCAGGAATAGGTAAGGCGGTGGTACCAATCTGGGCGAGTCGCTGCGAAACTCTACCACCTAGTCAGATGTCACGGTGTTAGTGATGATAAACCTATGCTCGCCTTTTACGAGCTGCTTACGCCTTATAAAAACAAGTTGTTTTGAAGCGTCTGATCAATGACTATAATATAATGCGTCGGAGCTTCAGATCATGACGTAATTATTATGACTAATTTAAAAAAGACAAGCGTGCTGTATTTATTTCGCCGAAACTTCTCAGTGTGTGGCCGCGATTCCGTTGCGATAGTTTTATATCTATGTTGATGTACATAAGTACCGCGATGTGTCTATGGTCCATGCGAATAAAATGTTAATCTGATATTGCAATCATTTTTCTTGCACGTCTTCAATTTACTCATTAAATAACTTAGATTTAGATAGAGTATATTTATGCCTGTATCGTCAAAGAGGTAGGCAGAGTTACAATCACGGCACCCACGACTAGCTGAAGACACTACTAGCCACATTTAGAGTCGGTAATTATTGTGTTCATTTTTTTTTAAAAGAAAAAAGGCACGGAATTATATAATGAACCTAGTGAAATAAAGTCGGTTATCCTAGTATCCTATCACTATCCTATCCTAGTGAAATATATTAATTATCAAATGTTAGTTAATAGATTTAAATCTTTTGAAGTCAAGACACCAATACAAATTTAATTAAAAGTAAAAAATAGGTATCATACTAATATTATGAATGCGAAAGTTTGTATGTTACTCCTTGACGCAAAAACTGCTAACCGATTTTCATGAAATGGTACACACACAGAGAGGGTGGGTAACTTGGATTAACACATAGGATAACACGAAAAATGTTCCTGTAGGACTTTTAAACGCCGCGGACAACAGCAAGTTTTTTTATAAAATAGCGAATTAACAGAGTGTTTTCCTGGCAGTAAAGAGACAACGGTCGACTATGAAATAGATGTGGCAGGGGCGTGGCTATTTCATGTGAAATTTCATGCAAAATGTGAATCTTTACAGGCTTTCCTGCCTTCTAGCACAATAAATAATAGATTATTGTAATAATAGATTACACAATAATAGATTATTGTGCTAGAAGGTTGGATTTATATGCAATATCAATGTCGTACCTATAAGTTCAGACAATTTTTATCACAAATCAGAATACGCTCCAATCACAAGCAAACCACTTAATGACTGGAAAGATAACCACTAGTCTGTTCATAATAAAATTTATATGGGACCACTTCGAAATCATGACCTTTTATCTTTCTAAAAAAGAAACCCATGAAATCGGTTTATCAGTCTAGAAATCGCGTAACAAACGTTTAAAAAACATAAGAGCCGAATTGAGAACCTCCTTTATTAAGTCAGTTCGAAATGCTATTCCTTATGATAGATCCTAAAGGATTTTGAATTTGATAAAATCGTAGGAATAGTTGCTTTAGAGAAAGTTGGTGTCCAGAGGCAGTGTGTAATTTGAGACGACCTTACTTGACCTCCCGTTTTCCATGGATCAATGAAGGAGTTTTCTTATGCACATTCAGCGAAGTGCTACAAGGAGTCATAACTTATAATGCAACCCATTAAAATTTGGTGTTATTTAACGAGCACTTCGGGAATATCGAATTTTATGAAGCTTCTTTACAGATAGAACTATATTCGTGTGTCTTTTCTATGATACAAAATTCTAGAACTATATTCGTGTGTTCTTTTTATAAAACGAACATATTTTTTAATGATATTGGAAAGCAAACAAGCAGACGGATTACCTGATGGTAAAAAATTCACGCCGCCTAGGACACCAAAGGTGGTAATGGTGCGTTGTCTACCTGCGGCTGGGATTTTAAGCTATGAGCAAATGTACCTAAGTTTACTGGCTACCTTACGGATCACGTCAGCATTGATATTATGGCAGCAACAATAGATAAGGCGGTGGTACCAATCCGGGCGAGTTCCTGCGAAACTCTACCACCTAGTAGGATGTCAAGGTGTTAGTTACGGTAAGCCAAATGCTCGCCTTTTACGAGCTGCCTGGCAGGAAGGCAGGTGGTCTATTTTGCAAAGGAGCCCGGACTAACACGGGTGTATGTCCCCGTACATATAGTGTTTCTCCAGCATCGGTACTAGTACTCATTATATATTGACGGTCTCATTTGCCAAAGGGCTTAACGTACATGACTAATTTCTCCGACCATTCGCTAGACTAAGATTCGATTCTCGACGGGGGTGGACATTTGTATAATGAACATCGATTTCTTTATTTCCTGGTTTGGTAATTTATTATATTTATACCGACATCTATTTAAGTATTTCCGTCTATAAGTATCGTAGATTAACTTCCGTAACACAAGAATGTATATGTTTTGCTTACAAGTTTTAGATACCAAGGGTTATATCAATTTCTGTAATTTTGTGCGGAGTTATTTATTTACGAATGTGGAAATTCGACCAAAATAAATTTTAATTATAAGTTATTCAGTATAAGTTATTTAAATATAATAATTGTTATTAATTCTTTATTGTACACAACTGATATTACAAAATATACTTAAAAATAAAAAATAAACTAAGTACAAAAGGCGAATTTATTTCTAATAAAAGAAATTTCTTCCATTCAACCCGTAAAAGGAAAGTATTAAATGAAATAAGTAGACCTGGTGTACAGATAAATAAACTACTAAATATATATATATATATGTAATGTTCAAATATTATTAAGTTTCTATTGTTAATTATATTTTTGATAAGAATGCAATCTTCATTTATCAAGACCAGCTACGATTCCAAACTATTATTATTATAGTATTAATATAGTTCGTGCGCCATCTGTCATCTTTTATCGTTATCAGTATTTTTGTTTGTGTGTGTCAAATGTAAGGTGGTATGTGTAATAATTATTATAAGTGTGTAAGTATAAATGTGCCAAAATTCATACTCCTCCGTCCACGCATATTTCGTAAAAAGGGGTCCAAAGTTTTTACTTCATGTTTTAATATTATGATTTGAAATCACTTGCACTATTTCATTTTATATTAAAAAAAACTTGGAATAACAATATTAGCTAACCAGTTTCGCTTTTACATCTTCAGGGATATGTTAATTAATTGTGAATGTTTAGTAGTTATTGTCGGTACATTGTGATATTTAATCAAGATGCTGTAAAAACGAAACCGTACTATTTCATCTTTTTTTTAATTTATAAAATAAAACAGTGCAAGTGTTTTTGTATATTAAATCCATTCCTATACTTAATCATTACTTCAATTAGTAATAAGTCGAAGAAAGTAATGGTTATTCAAATACCAAAATAATAACAACTATGTATTGTTGTCACCAGGTATTGGCAAGTTGTCCGGCGAGGGCAAACACCTAGCGGACCCCGAGGTGCTGCGGCGGCTGACGTCGTCGGTGTCGTGTGCGCTCGACGAGGCTGCTGCGGCCCTGACGCGCATGCGCAGCGACCAGCCCCCCGCTCACCACAGGCACCATCACCAAGATAAACCGTAAGCATCGTACTGTCACAAAACGAGGTTTACCGTTCGTTTGTGACATTGGCATTCGTGACGTTGTGCTCGATTTATTCAAAAGCTACCCCAGCAACTGATAACAATTTGTTATAATCGAGGAAAATGTAAGTGACGACGAATTTATTTCATACGGTGTGCCTCAAGGTAGTGTTCTTAGTCCTACTCTATTTCTCATTTATATTAATGACCTGTGTCAATTGCCCCTACTTAATTTCCTAATATTTAGTTATGCCGATGATACTGCTACATTAGTACATGGTTGTTCATGGACAGATGTCAAATTAGAATGCAGAGTTAGGATTGCAAACTGTTTTGACATAGCTATCTCACATTCTTCTAACCCTAAACCTCCAAAAAACTAAATATATCACGTTTGCACCTCAACTTGATCCCAACCTGATGCTACATTTTCACTTCAGGCTCACCAATGCCCAAACACGGACGTTTGCTCATGTTTCAGTCTCTCTGGTACTCATAATATTAAATATCTCGGGGTCATTGTTGACAGTGTACTGTGCTGGAAAGAACACATGGAATTGTTCACTTCACCCATGAGAAAATTAATCTTTGTTTTTAAAAAAATAAGGACCAGCGCTGACTTCTCTATTTTTAAAACTGTTTATTACTCCCTCGTACAAGAACTACTTTCTTACTGCATAATAATCTGGGGTGCCTCCGCTAAAATTAGATTATTGCATTTGGAAAGAGCTCAAAGAGATATTTTAAAGGTAGTTTTAAAGGCTTATAAATCTAGGAGGTTTCCTACAACTCAATTGTACAATCTATGGGAAGTCCTGTCTGTAAGAAAATTATACATACAACGTACTATATTACGCAAGCATTCACTTCTACCTTGTAATCCTAATCTATTCAATAGCAAAGGAAGACATGATGGAGTTTGTGATATTGAGAGATACCGACTGATCACCAGTTTCTTTTATCATTCCTATTTTATATATAAAAATTAACAGAGTTCTCAATATTTATCCTCTGTGGTTTCGGGATTGCAAATTGAAATTATTTCAGTGGCTTTTAGGCTTTAATTACGACGATGTAGAAGAGTTAATTAAATTTAAACTACCCTTAATTTAATTCAATTTAATATAGTATGTCAATATAAGAGTTGTTTTTTTAGACACACACACAAACACAACACACACACGTACACACACTCACGCACGCAACTTTTAAGATTACTTATATTAGTTAATTTTATTTATCCTTATTGAAACAACTTCCGTTTGGTTTCCGGAGGTGGCGTTAATAACTACAGTCTCTGACTAATGCAGTTATTATCGTTGCAACATGTTGTAATTGTATAATTGTTTCAAATTAATATTTTCAATTCAATTCAAAAAAAGAAATTCAATTGATAGGTTGGAAACGCACCATTAACCTTTGGTGTCTCTAGGCGGCGTAAATTTCTTACCATCCGAATCCATCTGCTGGTTTGCCTTCCAGTATCATAAAAAAAAAGAATCGATAGCACTTTCGATCTACGAAATAATTAAAAAAATTAAAAGAAAGATGAGACGTATAATTTTTATCCGACATAAAATAAATGTATTGGTGAATGCATGGCTCTTTACCGCAAACAAAGCATTCATCATCAAATCAAGCATCAAAATCGGTTCAAATCAATCAATCGGTAACAAACACGGTAACAAAAATTTTTGTTTATATAGATGACTAGCCGACCCGGCAAAATTCGTATCACTTGACATTTACAGCTACTAACATTGTTGAAACAAATTAAAGGGATGTTTTTTTTACACACGCGAAATGAGAATTTCATTTCGCGTGGTCTTTCAAATCATTGGTCATTTAATTCGGGTGAACTGATTTTGTTAATCTTATTATTTGTTTCGTAGGTTACTGTCAGGATAAGATTCTTATGAAGAGAACAACTCGGAAAATTGTAGAGAAATTAAAAATAAATATACTTTATTTTTTTCTATACAAACTGTAAGTAGCAGTTAATGTCCGAATGTCAGAAGTAAGCCGGTTTTTTTAGTTAGCCGGTTTATTTAAACAATATAAATATGTATAACTTTATTACAACCAATTAAGCTAGTGTTAATATAAATAAACAATATTAATATAATTTATAACCTTATTAAAACTAAGAATTAAGTACAGTAAAACTACAGTTCGATTATTTAATTACCACGTCACGATTTTAAAATTCTTCTTTCGGTAGATAGCTGATGATTCCGAGATGGTCCCACATAAATTTTATCAACTCCTACTTTGACTTCGATCACTAAAACCACTATGATTGTCGATAATGTCGTCAATATACATGCAAATGTATGCATTATGAAGCATAATTCAAAAATCGTATAGGGTCATGATAAAGATTATAATAAATAGTCTATTATAATTTTATCATATCTCGGAATCATTAGCTACCTTTCCGAAAAGAATCATCAAATTAGGTTCGATATTGGCCGAGTAATCGCGTAACAAACTTACAAACAAAACGTACAGTCGAATTTGTAACCTCCTCGTTTTGGAAGTCGGTTAATAATTAAATGATGACAATCCGAGATTGAGTCAACATCGTGAATGTCTCTCGGATTGATTACGATTGAGTGTACCACTCTCGGGTCACTCCGATGGAGATATATCACGGGGACTGTGATTTGTGAAGCTTTGATCTAATCTGATACAATCTAAACGCCTTAAAGTTGTCCATTATTTATTTTCTTTTTCTTTATGAAATGTTTTGTGCAGTACACAATGCGGATCGACGGCGACGGGGACGACTCCCACGGTACCATCGTCGGTCGGCGCGGACGGGGCACCTTCCTTAGCAGAGGCATGTTCGGACGGCGATGTCGGGACAGTGCGAAAACTGCTCACCGAAGGCC
>NJDD01000194.1:212781-224443 GCA_002245505.1 Calephelis nemesis
CCCGCCGCCTACTCCGCCATGGACGTGGACGGCGAGACCGACTCCAACCACGACACCGCGCTCACCCTTGCCTGCACCGGCGGACACGAGGACCTCGTCGAACTGCTGCTCAGCCGCGGCGCCGACATCGAACATCGGGACAAGAAGGTAAGTTCCCGTTTTTTACGAATATGCCATTTATCTACATAATATGTCTGACAGCGCCTTAGAGGCGAGCAGTTTTGTTTTTGGAACTAAGAAAATACTAACTATATCATTTATTACAGGGATTTACTCCTCTGATCCTTGCTGCGACGGCGGGCCATGAGAAGATCGTGGAGATCCTACTGAACCATGGTGCGGATATCGAGGCTCAGTCGGAGCGTACGAAAGACACGCCGTTGTCCTTAGCGTGCAGTGGTGGGCGGTATGAGGTAGTGGAGCTCATTCTTAGCCGCGGCGCCAACAAAGAACACCGGAATGTCTCCGATTACACACCACTCTCCCTCGCCGCCTCTGGTGGATACGTTAACATCATTCGTCTGTTACTACACCACCAGGTAACAATTGTAATCAATTATATTTCTGTGTACTGATAACATATTACTGAAATAATATCGCCTACATACCTTCAGTTATTAAATTTCTTCTGGTATCTATTTAAGTATTTTTATGTAATAGCATCGTTCACTAACACCCATTTCAAAAGTATATTTTTTTACTTTGGGGTTAGATTATCCATTTTAACTTGACCAAGGATATTTACTTACTTATTATAAAAGTTAATATGTTGTTATTTTTCACTACTAAATAAAAAAGGAAACTTCATTAGTAGACATAATTTTTGTGTCTCAGTATTAATAAGATATAGTAATAATAAGTTTCCTCTGTACTTTCTTTTTGACCTAACACTTTTATAAACCGATATTGTTTTAATAACAGGCGGAAATAAATTCCCGCACGGGCTCGAAGTTGGGCATTTCCCCCCTAATGTTGGCGGCCATGAACGGACACACAGCGGCCGTGCGGCTTCTCCTAGATTGCGGCTCCGACATCAACGCACAGATCGAGACCAATCGCAACACCGCCCTCACGCTCGCCTGCTTCCAAGGTCCGTTTCTAAATTAAACTCATCGCTAGCTTCATACAAGTCACTTAATTTTTTTTTCCTGGTTTTAAACTGGTACACAAAATATCGACTTATGACACAGCCACACTTCATTCTTTTGTAGTGTGTGTCACAGTAATTGTACCGGTAAAGCTATTAGGTGATCTCTATTGATATTTGCATTTCTTCATTCTTTTTTTAATAAGATAGATTTCAAAAGATATTTAAAGCTAATTATTATTATTTTGAATTAATTAAATCAGTAGGTGCAGTTTTTCAAATGATATCTATTTATTTTTAATAGGTCGGCACGAAGTAGTGAGCTTACTGCTGGACAGGAAAGCGAACGTTGAGCATCGAGCAAAGACAGGTCTGACGCCGCTGATGGAGGCAGCGAGCGGCGGGTACGTAGAAGTGGGGCGCGTGCTGCTGGACAAAGGAGCCGACGTCAACGCGCCGCCCGTACCTAGCTCCCGCGACACCGCGCTCACCATCGCCGCTGATAAGGGACACACCAAGTTCGTCGAGCTACTGCTGCAGAGGTACCGCCCACATTATATTTTTACGCCGTAACTTAGGTACCGTGAGGTTTGGCAATCGATACTCTCTGCCTACCCAGCTATAAAATATTAATTCTTTGACTGGACCACAATTACACGAAACTTATCGAATATCAGAAGAGAAAAAATCATACATTCAGCTAGCAAATCTGAGAGACGTTGTCCTGTCTTAACTGTGAATATCGAATTAAAATCATTTTCATCATTTCACGTTTCATCACAAAAAATTAACTTGCGAAATATTTTTATCCGTCCACACGTCATGCGATGACCAATGGAAAATATGTACTCATTTTTATATACAGTGTTACTTTGAAAGGACCGGCCAAATTTTAATATAAGAGGTAAAGGCCTAAGGCATTTAAAATATAATTGCCAAATTGTAATATGAACTTTTTAAACATTTATTTAAAACAGTCCGCAAAAATGCTTTACTTGATGTGTGACGTACTTAGTACGAGTCATGACGTCACCAGCCTGCGAATATGAGTGCGGCCGGCGAGAATCAGTTTATGTTTTATTTACATTATAACCATTGTATTTTGCGTCGGACAAAAATTATATATATTTTTCATAGATAAAAAGTGTTATCGATTAATTACTGCCAATTAATTGTTTTGTCATTGTTAACCTTATTAAAAATTTTTAGGCGAGCCGCCGTAGAAGTAAAAAACAAAAAAGGAAACTCCCCTTTATGGTTGGCAGCGAATGGAGGTCACCTTGTTGTTGTCGAAATGCTTTGCGCCGCGGGTGCAGACATCGACTCCCAGGACAATAGAAAGGTAGAAACCTTCAGATATATGTATGAGTAACTAAATCTGAGCAGTTATAAGTAACTTATTTTTTTTTCTATTTTTTATTATACTGAACAAGTGGGCAGGTGTTAAGACGCTAAGAGATAAATGAGGTCACATTTACCATAGACCATTCATTACTATAAATAGTTTCCATACTTCTTATCGTCGGTGCTTGGAAGAATTCAATTCTTGAAACAATTTATTCACAACACTTGTACTTTCCACAATATATTTTTGTAGTTTAGCCAACCGGATTCGCTATACAAGCATCATCAGAACAACTGAAGCTATAGGCTATAGAACAACTGAAGTTTTGTTGACAATAATACCGCCTAATTGTCAACCTCAAAAATGATGGTAGTATTTAAATAAAAATTACTAAGTGATGACATTAGTAAACAAATTTGAATTGACTGGGTTGACAATTTTATTTTTTTACCCCATTAATAGGGAAATTTTCACTTAACTAAGGACTACTAATGTTATTTATTAAACTAAGTTCTACTATTATATAGCCGTGATGATGCTTGTATAGCGAAACCGGTTGGCTAAACTATAAAATAATAAAATAAAATGTGTTGTGGATAAATTGTTTCATTTATTACTATAAAGTCTGTTACATTTTGACATTGACATATGATACTAAGCAACATTCGTTTGAGGAAAGAAACCACGCCGCTTTTGACTTTAATGTGCTGTTTGGAAATCCTACATTTTTTATACCGTGTTTTACTAATTTTGTATAGAGAGTGATACCAGAATTACTAAAAGTAGCGACGTTCTGACGAGGTCAATGCACTTTTGGTTGCCCTTAAATAATACTGTACTGTAACCACAAGACTATAACTTAGTTTTTATAAGAAGTTATTATCTTCATAAATATGTATAGCGTATTGGAAAGTTTAAATGAAATTATCACTTTTATGGTGCTTATGTTAAAAATTTTTTTTTTTCTGTTTTTTTTTTAACAAAAAACGACGTTGCCCGTTATTACAAATGTGTAGGATAAATAGAAGTGAATATACTTACATGTTAAGACAAATTATATATTCCATGGATTAATTATTAATCCGTACCTAAATTTATTTACATGACACTTACGACTTATGTAACTCTTAAATAATTTTCAAAACGGGCATCCCCAGGTTCCAAGAGAAGTAGAGATTATTGTCGTAAGGGTTTCTGTTAAATCTCTCAGCATATACATTATTTTTACTTAAAAAGCTTCAAACATTTTTTTACGTAACTGAACGTGGAACTTTCCACTAACGTCGACAATTTATCAATACCATGTTAGCTCCCAAAACCAACAGCTGTTTTATTTTATTATCGTTGCATAACTGATATGAAGAGAGATGCTGGCAGTACTATCACATTTTTTAATTTATTGAATCTATGTATTTATATTTTAGGTTTCGTGTCTTATGGCTGCCTTTAGAAAGGGACATACAAAAGTAGTTAAATGGATGGTTGGAGTAGTTACACAATTCCCTTCTGATCAGGAAATGACAAGGTAAGATTATTATAATACTGTAGTATTAAACAAAAATGGAACAGTTAAAGTGTTTGTACTATTGTTGCAGAAATTCCTTTCTAATAACTATTAAATCATACTACTATATTGGGTAAATATGTGTTATCGAATACTAGCTGTTCCAACAAACTTCGTTTCACCCTTTCATTTTATATGAGAATAATTAAAATATTGTTTTCCTATTTTCCCCTCAGTCGAACGACTTACTTCGTTCGTTATCTTACGCCCGTCTCCTGGTTCTAAGCTATAAATTTTCAGCCAAATTGGTTTAGCCGTTCTTATGTTATTAATAGTGAAACTAACACCACTTACGACGACATAATATGTTAGTCCTGGAAGTTGGGATCAATTAGGATTATCAAGTTTTATAACCAGTAACATCAAGTGGAATATAGCCAGCAATTTCGTTGATCATGCGCAAAATATCCAAAACAGTGTGAATAAAATAGACTAACGGGGTATATACGATCAGGTACATATGTACGATCTCGGACAAGGAGCTATTGGAAAAATGTCAGGAGTGCGTCCGCGTGATCCGTGCGGCGAAGGAGACGCAGGCGGCGCGCGCCAATCAGAACGCGACCATCTTACTGGAGGAGCTCGACGCCGAGCGCTGTCGCGAGCATTCTCGTCGTCAGGCTGCTGCGCGCAGGCGGGAAAGAAAGAAGAAGAAGAAGATGGAGAAAAAGGTATATACTTTATTATCTACTCGGCTTGGACTCAGTTAAATGCGAGTCAGCAAATTTATTAGTGACGATAAATTAAATCTGACTCCTGATTCCTTACTTTAGAACAGTAGTACTCAATCATATTTTTATTGAGTCGCGGGATTCAAAAAAAAAACTATTCTAAGGTTTTTACAATCGTTTGTTGTGATATAAAATATATTTTTTATCTCTAGTTACAATCTGCTATAAATTACGAAATAAACGTCAAATTATTTATTTCTAACTAATATTATGGACTTTGCCATAACGTACGTTATATACCAAATCAATAATTAACACGCTGCGGCAGTCTTTAAGTTATTTTATCGGGTGTGAAATTGAAAATTCTAAAGTGAAATTAGAATAGATGGGTCAACCACAAAAACCGAGTGGGCCGCAAGTTGAGTATAGCTGATGTTAAACATTATCGCAAGATGGTCTGAACAACACTTCTAAACAAAAAGGACAATAATTAGTTTGATTATTTTAATTTTGTCGTATTTGTATATTTAAGACAATCACTTAATTTTTGTTGAACTAGTATTGATAAGTACTGTATTTTCTGTAATACAGGCAAGATTTGTTGGTAATATATAACCCGAAACTATTAAATCTTCTTTTTATTAGTATTGAGATTTTAATGTTTTATGGACATTAGGTTGATTTTATATTATTATTAACTCTAACAATGCTAACAATTCGCAGTAAGGTAGCTAGCGGTAAGAATCGCTCTTATCAAAAAGGTGTACTGTAAGTGAGGTATGAGTAAGGTGAGGTTGATTCATAAAAAAACATGGCCGCTTGTACACAGTAGTTAATTGCTAACATCTAAAATTAACCAGTACATACGTAATGCGGCCTACAGGAGGAAAGACGAAAATTACAGGCTGAGAACGAAAAGAATTCGCTGTACTGCGAGAAGGCGCTCGGCGAGTGCTCCGGCGGGGAGGCGGACGACGAGCCCGCTGCCAAGGAGGAGGGCGACTCCGGCATCGACGCCAACTCACAGGTTACACTCCACAGATATCAACTTATTTTAAGTAAAAAAAAGGTAAAAATACATAAAATAACATAAAATTGGATTACGTTAAAAAACATTGAATTAAATAAAAAAAATATTGATAAAAAAATCTAAAAAAATTACATTAACTGGTTAAAAAAATATTTTTATTAGCGCTTCATGTATAGCGTCACAAGTTACATAACAGTATGAATAAACCAATTAAATATATTTTATATATTTATTTTGCTGGCTTAATTTTCAAACTCCGTATCTCCATTTGGTAAAATTTTACAGGAGGAAGAAAAAACTGTTTTATTAAATAAGTAACTAACAATAAATAAATAGACAAACAACTTATTTTACATTAAAATGTTATAAATGCTTGTGTTTGTTGTAAATATGATATATTTATACTAGATACATAAATACATTTTTTTAATAGATGACATTAAAATCAACATTTCGAAAATTTTGTAGTTACAAGGTTTGAAAATGAAGCCCACGATTTATAGATTTATTATTAGAACTATCAAAATATCAACTAGTGTTTTACTTGCTAGCTCACGCTACAAACAGAAAATCTTTATTTGGCATAAGACAATAGACATATTTTTTTTAATTCTCGCAGGGCTCTTGTTCATCGTCAGACGTAAAAGCACCACCCTTGCAGAGTACCAAAAGTAAGAAAAAGAAAAAAGAAGAAAAGGCTGTGTCAGTACCAGTGCAACCACCCCCTAAAAAGCAGCCGGACAAAGTAAGCGTTATAATCTATTTATAGTATAATTATAATTAAAATGCGACAAATAATTATAAAACGCAATAATTGAAAAATGCAATTTAGTCAATTTAATACATTCCACTAA
This sequence comes from Calephelis nemesis, assembly GCA_002245505.1. Lineage (NCBI taxonomy): Eukaryota > Metazoa > Arthropoda > Insecta > Lepidoptera > Riodinidae > Calephelis > Calephelis nemesis. Next base: position 219,333 of record NJDD01000194.1, read on the forward strand.
TTATTGCAATTGTAAAATATTTTTATAAACGCTGCTTGTTTCTATAATAAATAAATAATGATTGGTTTAATACTTCTGTATTTTTTGAGTGTAGAAGACAATTAGATTATAACGAAATTTCTTTCCTTCTACAAGCTCACGTGTACTTATGTCAATTATTTATTTGAAATGTTATGCTATTGTTTACTTAGGTAAAACCTAAAATAGAGATAAAAGCAGAGAAAGAAAGCGTTCAGAAACAAGACAAAAAAGAGAAGGAGAATGTGGCGCCGCCCTCACCTCCCGCCACCCCCGCGCGACCCGCCGCCGCCCCCGCGCGACAAGAGAGGCGAGAGAGGTACATACATAATATGTGAATATAAGAATGAAAAGTAAATGTGATTGGTCGGAAAACAAAAAGTTAGTTGATATTACAATGATTAATAGTCCGCCTGTTGTAGTCGGTGTAATGCATTTTCTATCTAATATGTAATTTTAAATGTATATTGTATCTTTTCATTAATAAAATAATTACTGTTAACGTCTTCATTTAAATATTTAAAAATATAAGGACCTAGCATATGTCGTTTATGGTTTTAGCATGGTATCACATGTTTTGTTGTGCATGAAATACATGATTTAGTAAAGTGTATTTATTATTCAGACTAATGCACAATATTGGTATAAATAATGATATATATGGTATCACAGCCATCTATAGCCTCCTATATTATCTTAAACTGGATGTTTGCTTTTTATAGAAAGATATCTGTAACAGCTGGTTTTTTTATTTAATAATTAGATTTTAAGGTATATGGTTTTATGAAATTTGTAATAATTTCTTAGATTGTTGTCTGTAGCTGGTTAGTGTAGAGAATTTTGTCCTTTTCTTATCTCTTAGAAGATAGTGCTATCCTTAGAAATTGGAATTGTTGATTTTTTTTTCCAATACTATTTCCACTAAGTTGATAGTAACATGTGCATAATTAAGTTTGCATGCTTTTTGATGTAGTTTAGTATAGTCTAAAGATATTTAATACGCTTTGTAAAGTTTTTTTTATTAACTAATGTAGTATTAGCTGTACTAGGGGAAGTGTGGTAGGGGCTAAATGGAGTGAAATGTTGTTGCAGAAAACCTGAAGAGGACGCTAAGAACCTTACTGTACAGAGTAACAAATACGGAAATAATTCTAGAAAGAGTCAAGTGTTCGAATCCACTAGGCTCAATGTGGAAAAAGACGATGTTGACTCTACCGACAAAAATAAAAAGATTTTCCACACATACCAGTAAGTTGTGTAATTTGTAACGACATCATACATGGGATTATCATTCATTTAAAAGCATAATATTTGGGTCAAAAACCATGGGGTAAACTGAGCCGCAAAATGACAATTTTAATTTTTTTACCAAAAATCAAAAATTTTGTTGAATGTTTTGTAAAAAAAAAACAAATTGGTCAAAAAACTTTTTACTTCATTTACCATTTGCATGTTTAACATGGGTATACTTGGTTAATCATACTGCATGTTCTTTTTATTTGGGAAATGCTTACAATTGATTTTTTTTTATTTATATTTTATGGATATACATTGCAGTTACATTTTAATATAACAAGTTCAATTACTGTATGTTAAGTTGTATATTTTGCTGTCGAATTTTTAGTCGGAGTTGTTTATTAATTAGCGCTGTACAAAATACAATTTTTTGAGTAACTTTGCTTGCTTGGTATGGTATATTATAATCCTTGAGCTACAAGGATCCTGAGGTTTGGTATTCGATACTCTCTGTCTTCCCCGTAAGGGACTTGGCGTGAAGATATGTATGTTTGTTTGTAATATTGTCAATTCTTTGCTACTTAAATACCTATACTCAATACTCTAATACTCTTTAATAACAACATAGATGTATTCATATAATATAACTCGAAAAGCTTTAGAATTAAGATCTTATATTCACTTAAACATAACGATAAATTTAAACCATTGAAAATGAACATACGATTTCTTCTGTACATATTTGGACACGAGTTTTAGCCACAACTGACAGAATTAAAATACTTATTAGTGTTATTAAGAAATATGTTTTCAAATTTGTCTCTTACTTTACAGTACTCCATATAATATTCTCAAAGTTATATTATGTGATCTTGTAAATGAAATTATCCCTAAATGAAATCAAATGTGACAATCCGGCATTGAAAAAATCCACCAATTAATGAATTAATTATGAATCATCAGATTGTGGTACGAAAACATCCACCTTAATTGTTAAATATTTATATAATGTGTCAATAGGGGAGAGGGGGGGGAAATTTTTAATATCAACCGCCTTCAGCATTTCATTAACCACGGTCTGTGATGGTTCGGAAACGTTAAGATATAAATTATAAAAATACGTAAATTTTACGCGTTTTTCTGCATTGCGATAGTAAAAAAAACTAGTGATACTAATGTGTATCGGCAATGTGTTGTAGATGGGAGGCGGAGTGCAAGAGCACGTCCCCTAAAAGTGGCGCGGTGCCGGCGGCGGTGGCGGGCGGACGGCGCGAGGACGGCTGGAAGGAGGTCGTTCGCAAGTCCAGCGTGCAGACCATCTCCGCGGTGGAGCCAGGGTATATCACATACTTTAATCTATCTTTCTTCTTGTATGTAAAAATTTCGTGTCTAATGTTAGGGATAATCTAAGACCACTGAACCGGTTTTGGATAAATTTCTGGTAAAGACTTTTGATTTAGCTTACCGTTGCTTTTTCCTACATTTTGGTATGTTTTGTATTTGGTTGGCCGATAGGAATTCTCCTGATACTTGCAGTAAAGTTTAGTTTTATAACCACTGCTAAACTACCTACTAATATTTAAAATTCTTAAGAAAACTATCTCCTTAATGTTATCAGCCTTAGCACTCTGTGGCTAGACGTCACAATTAGTTAAAACACTTTTGTCTAGTGATTTTGCTTTTTCAATCTTAGACACTTTGTATTTAGTTTGCGATCACTGTGGAAAGTCGATGAGAAAAGTACTCAAATTTTCCCTCGGTTTTTGAATCTGCATTCATCTTAGTAATTTTAGGTGGTGCCTTTTTTCACGCCTGCATTATGTGTCTGTTTTGCAGATGTAAGAAAGTGAGCGTAGCATCTCACGCGATATCGCGTGTAATTGGACGGGCTGGATCCAATATCAACGCTATTCGGTCGGCCACCGGCGCGCACATAGAGGTTGACAAGCAGGGGAAAGGGCAGGGCGAACGCGTTATTACCATCAAGTGAGTGTAATTTAAAGTCTTTTAACTATGGAAAAGGGTTTTTAAATGCGAGTTATCTTCCTCAATAATTATATAACTTTACCAGCAAAATGTCACAAATTACCTTACTAATTATTATTAAAAGTGTATTTGTTTGCTTGTGCGAAAATTTCTCTTCAACGCCTAGACTGAACGAGACGAAATTTCGTACACCAGCACACAATGCGCGATAGCATATGTAGGTATAATCGCAATAATGTACGTGACGACGTATTGCAAATTTCTAATCATATCTTTGTTATCCGTTTGCTGATCTTGTTTCTGTTAAAGATTAGTTGTCTGAAAAGCTAATGGGCATCTGGACGTAAAGTTGTTACAGTCTGTAAGATAAAGAGGGTGAAATTTAGGCCAAAGCATTATTGTGAAGATGAAAGTCGAGTTCGTTATTTAGTAATACGAATTATGTTCTTTACTGCAATGTAAAACAATGCATAAAAACTATGTTCACGAAACATGGTTCAAAATCATATGCGAGAATGTTGTTTTGAGTGTCCATTGTGTATGTTATAAATAAGCGATTTCTGGATTCCTAGTTATTTCATAAGAACGAAGCCATATAGTTATTTCATAATAACGAAGGAACCTGGATTAGCCACTAATATTTAGGTTATTTTCAAAGAAAATAAGTACAACGTAAAGGTCAATTGTAGAGGTATAATAATATAAAAGTAGTGTACCTATTTATGTTCAGTATGTGATGGTGTTGTGTTATGTCAGGGGTTCAGCGGAGGCGGTCCGACAGGCGGCGAGCCTGATCGCGGCGATGACGCGCGACCCCGACGCCGACCTGGCGGCGCTACTGCCTCGCAAGGCGCCGCCTCCTCCTGCGCCCAAGCCGCCTAAGCAACCTGCACCCAAGGTATACTCCCCTTGTTTTAAATTCTTTAGACTAGTAATAAGAAACTAAAAATTCAAGTATAACATAAACACGCACATCTTAGGAATAAATGTAATGCACTAACGACCTTAAGCTATATTACAAACAATCAAGTGGTATAAATGCTTTTTGTGTTTACTCGACCATTTCGTATATAGGCACGACTTTTTTGTTTGACATTTTCCTTCACTTTTATTTTTCTTAGTTGTATTATTATGCAGTACAATATTAAATACAATAATGTTAAAAGTTCACCTGTATTTACCGAGTGTGACGTGGTTTGCAGACGAGCACCAGCAGCAGCGCTAGCGCAGTGACGGCGGCGGCGGCGGTGGCGGCGCGGGCCACGCCCCCCGCCCGCACCCTCGCCAAACCCCATGCGCATGCACCCAGGCCGCCCTCACGCATACACAGTACGTTTTTCTTTCCACTTTTTGGACCATTCAGACATTGTTAAGACAAAAAGCAACGACTTCATCGATAACTAAAGGTTTACCTTAACGAAAAAAATTAATATGTAGAGTTATGGATCTGATTCATGTTACGGATTAAAATCAACATCCAGTTAAAATATCTTACAATTTTGAATCTGTAGAATTTGCAACATTTGAAAAATTTAAAACTTCAAATACAATAAAATAAAAAACACATAAGAAAATTATTTTTTAACAGATTTTTGTTTATATTTAATTTAATTGTTTTATTCGTGTTAGTAGCTTGCACGCTCGTATTTTATTTTTTTACAAAGAGAAAGAAAATTCCTAAATCGCTGTGTCATACAAATATTTATCTAAAGACTGTTTCTCATTTGTATTCGTGTCATTTAACTAAAATTGTTTAATTACAGCGGTGTCAGTGTCTGAGAAACGTGTAGCCCAAACGAGTATGGCAAGCACGAGCAGTGGAGCCAGCAGCAAAAGCACGCTGACGTACACGGGCGCGATCGTGGGCGGGC
>NJDD01000194.1:263134-302103 GCA_002245505.1 Calephelis nemesis
ATATTTCAATCTCTGGCTGAGCACTCTGTTCGCCCACTAGCCTGGTGACGTTGTAACTTGTATTTGTATCCAGAAGTACACAACAGTAGTCATTAAAAAAAAAAACATGAAAAGAAAGTTTAGGGAACTAAATAATTTCAAAGTAGGTAGCTACCTATTGACAATGCAGGTACGTATTGTCAAAATAAGTACCTACGGTGTCACGTCATATGTATCTGACCGGCTATCATAAGGTTTTATTAACAACATTTCGTTCGAGTATTTAGATAAAGAAAGTGAGTCAGAGTACTTATACAAAGTTGTATTTAAGGTGTTTCTTTTAAGCATGTATGACACAATGTCAAGCAGGAAAGTAATTTTCCAATTTTAACGACGTTTACGGTCAAACTGCAGTGTTAACAGCTATTTTATTTCAAGTGATGTTTAATAAGTATTAGAAAAATACTTATTTCTACAGAAATAATCACTGAAAGATGTTATGTGAGAGTGCAAAAAATAAAGATGTACAAGTCAATGAAAGGTGACGCGTGCCAGGATGAGAAGATAAAAGCCTCCGTTGAAAGAAAGAAGAAAGTCTGGCTAGACTTTGAATTATGTTGGCAATCGAATAATAGTATGACAGAGTTAAAGAAAGAATTTTACCGTTGTTGCAAAAATATCATCAAACACTTAGTGAAAGAGAAGCGCGATAGAGAATGTATGATACTGGAAGAGAGGTTGGCTAGCAACTTTGAGATGAACATTACACTCTTGGAGGGAGGTAAAGAAAAGTCTTGCAGTTGTTCGTCTGCCTCTAGAATGAATAGAATTAAGTCTAAGAGTTATGGCTTGTATCATGGGGGTATTGAAATGTCACGTGTATTTCTTTTTTTTTTATATAAGACTGTAAGTGGTGATGTCTCGTTGAAGCATTAACACTTATAATAGTATATTTATAACAGTGAAATATTTATGGCAAAGCTGTACTTTTAAATAAGTCTTTATATACTCGTAATTTGTGGCTGACGTGATCTCTGAAGAGTTTGTATACTATGGAAGATATGATATACATATTATTAATGATATTTAGTTGTGTTACAAAAATGTTGCTTAAATATGATAAAATTATAGTTAATGTTTGTCATCATCTAATCCAAATCAATCTATAATTATTAACACAGAAAGAAAACACGATTTTTCGTGTTCAAAACATTTACTCAATAGGTAAGAAAACATATTAAGGTTCATGAACATCGATATTTGGATGTCGACATTACATCTACAAAAACATAATGTTTTAACATCGATGTTTCATTCCAAGTGTCAACTGTCACTCTACACTCTTCTATTTTTATAGATTAATTTGCCACTTTCTGGGGCCGGCTAAAACTTTTGGGCCATGCTGCCACGTCTTCCGTATTAATTAATTTTTATACAGTCATTAGTCACTATTTACAAAGTCACGTCAGGGTCTTGAGTAAAGCGGTGGTCACTTTACACAACCTCACTTTGGGAGATTTGGCGGCAGCGAGGAAATCCACGGTGCACTTATTTTTTCATGATTATTTCATTTGTGCACTTTCACTGAACAAAATAAAAGTAATCTTTAAGAAATTAGTTTTAGGAAAATTATGCAAAGACTGGTTTCAGGCTGACATTAATATATATTTCTTCTAAAACAATACAGTTGCTAGGAAACAGTGAAGAGTATAATATAAAAGTAAAAACCATGTACAACCTTCTTAACATTCCGTCTCCTTTTTAGAAACTGTATGTTCTTACGAAACTCCTGCTAAATGACACAATTTCTGCATTTGAGGCTTGAAAATAGGCTTTATTAGAAAATCAGCTAACTGATCTTTTGTGTTTATTTTAATGACATCCAAAGCCTTTTCTTGAACACATTGCCTTATAAAGAAGTTTCGTATCTTTATATGTTTTGTCTGTTGATGTGATTCTTATATGGTGGATCATAGGCTAATCTTATTGCTGATTGATTATCTACATGAAGATGCGGGGTTTTTGTCATACCACCATGCATGAATCGCATGATTCTATTCAGCCGTATGATCTCGCGAGCGGCTTCACTAGCAGCTATTATTTCCGCTTCTGTGGAAGATATGGCAACCGAGGTCTGTCGTTTGCTTTGCCATGCAATAGCGCCGTTGGCATACAAGCATATTATGCCACTTGTTGAGCGTCCAGTTGTCAAATCACCTCCAAAATCAGCGTCGCTAAAACATTGTAAGCGAGGAATTGCAGTGGAAGGCTTATATGTAATTCCATAGTTCATGGTTCCCTTGAGATAACGTAAAATTCGCTTCACTCTTGTTACGTCTTCAGAAGTTGGATTTTCAAGATTTCGTGACACAACTCCAACTGCATACGCAATGTCTGGTCTACCATTAGGTAAGATAGTGCACCAACAGCTTGACGGTAAGGGAAGTTGCGAGCTTTGTCGTATTCTTTTAAAGAATTACTTTCATTTACTATCGGAGTTACAGCTGCTTTACAATTCTGCATACCAAAGCGTTCTAACAATCGCTTTGTGTAATTTTTATGATCAATTTTTATTGTTCCATCTTTTAGCTGTTCTATTTCAATGCCAAGAAAGTAAGACTCACATTTAGTCGTTATTTTGAAGCGTTGCTTCACCTCTTCAAAAAACTTATTAGCTTCTTCTTTGTTTGTCGATGCTATCAAACCATCATCCACGTACAAAGCTAATATAATTTTATTCTTACCTTCTCCTCTTTTAAAAAGACAAGGATCACTCTCACATTGTATGAAGCCAAGTTTCTGTATATGCCCGGTTATGGTCGAGTTCCAACAAAGCGGTGCTTGTTTCAAACAATACAGGCTCCGCTTAAGTTTGCAAACCTTTCCATTCTCATTTAAATAACCTTCAGGCGGTTTCATATAAATCTCTTCTTCCAGAGAACCATACAAAAACGCTGTAGACATGTCAAATTGAGAAAGTTTAAGATTATCTTCAGCAGCAATACTGAGTAACGCTCTTATAGTGCTTATCTTGACAACAGGACTAAAAGTTTTGTCATAATCTATGCCTTTCTTCTGCGAATAGCCTTTAACTACAAGACGAGCTTTGTATTTTTCTATAGATCCATCAGGATTTGTTTTAATGCGAAAGATCCACTTGCAGGGAATAGCTTTTCTTCCTTCAGGTAAGGTTATCATTTCCCATGTTTCATTTTCTTGTAAGGATTTAATCTCGCTATCTATTGCTTTACCCCATTTTTCCGAATCATTAGATGCCATTGCTTCTTTGAACGTCTTTGGTTCAGTCAGCGGCAAATCATAAATTCGATTTATGTTTGAACAAACGTTACAGACAAACTCTTTATATCTAGCGGGTGGCTTAAGGGTTGAACGTTCCCTTAGCGTCATTCTACCTTCTCCTTCGATATCTGATGACGAAAGAGGTGAACCAAAATCACTTTCATTTTCTGGTTCTAGTGCCTTTTCGTCTACTGTGTTGTTGACATTTTCCTCGGATTGTATGTCTTCACTCAATTGTTCTGCTTCTTGATTTCTATTCTCAAGTTCATCTTGCGAAGAAGATGGTATAGCGTCATAACAGTATTTTGGTAAACTGAAGTTATTTTGGTTACAAGGAGAATTAGTCTCATTTTTGCATTCCGTTACATCAGATTTTTTAACATCTGTAAGATGACCTAATAAAGGACTTTCGTCGAAAATAACATCTCGTGATCTTATTAGTTTAAAAGAATTACTGTCCTATATACGATAGTCATCGTCAGAGTCATATCCGATTAGTATTCCTTTTTGTGCTTTTCGGTCTAACTTTCTCCTTCTTTCTTTAGGAATATGTGGATAACAGTGTGATCCAATTATTCTGAAATACCTAATTCAATCTCGGCTTACGGTGCCATAGCTCAAAAGGTGATTTGTCATCAATACAAGTAGGACCTGTTCGGTTTAAAATATATACCGCTGTCGAGATCATTTCAGCCCATAAAGCTGTAGGAATCTGAGCATGTGCGTGCATCAGACTTCGCGCCATTTCTACAACGGTCCGGTTATCTCTCTCTGTTGGGTTCTGTTGAGGAGTGTACGGCATAGTAAACCGTTGATTAGTTCCTTCTTTTTCGAGAACTTTTTGGCTTGTACTTTGCTATTTTGGAATTCACCCCCATTATCGCTTAACAATTCTTTAACAATATATCCAGCTGCCTTTACCTTAGTTAACATTAATAACAGCTTTGCGTGTACTTCAGCTTTTTCTCGCATAAAATATACAAATCTGTACCTTGTATAGTCATCCTTAAATAACACAAAATATCTGAGCTTTGAAATTGAGTAAGGAAATGGTCCACACACATCTGCGTATACAAATTCTCCTGGGCGTGTTGCTTTCTCTCTGGTTCCAAACTTTAATCTGTGAGCTTTACCAAAGATGCAACCTTCGCAGAGCTCTTTTGTTGCTACCGATTTAATGTTAAACTCTCGTTCTATGAGTCTTTTCACATGACTTTTATTTTGATGACCAAACCTTTCATGGTACAACTGCAATAAATTTAAAGTAGTTGATACTTGGTTTACATTGATATTTGGTTTTAAACATCTCAGCTTGAGTTTGTATAATCCACCAAACTTGTTACGACTGCCAATAACTTTTGTTTGACCATTTATTTTAAGTGTACAATTTTATGTAGTAGATTCAAATATACTATTATCTCATGTCATGAGTGGCAAGTACTGAGAATAAATTTCTACTAATGCTAGGAACGTACCAAACTTCTTTCAGCAGTATCTGTTCTGATTTGCCATCGACATCTGCCTCTGCTAGTATATTTCCTATACCTAGGGCTTCTATACATTCGCCATTTGCGCCGGTCACTGTGTGCTGGCTTTTAAAATGTGTGAAATTATGAAACAGATTTCCTCTATTAGTAACGTGGCTGGTTGCTCCATTGTTCACATACCAATTTTCGGTGTCTTTTGTTTCTTTAAAATCTGCCAAATTTAATGTCATTATTGTCAGATTCATGTTTACAGAATTCGATTCCTTGGGTCCATTTCTTGCAACTTCTGACTCTGTGCCCCTTTTCTTTACAATTTTAAATTTTAAATTCTTCTTGATATAATTGTTTTTCTTATATTAGTTTGTCTTTGCATGTAAAGCTTCTGAATTAATCCCGTTTCCTTTGACATATCCATTATTTTGACTTAAGGCCCTTTCATATGCACATAGCAGATTAGTCAAATTTTGAATAGAGCGTTCTTTTTCTGAAATTAACAGCCAACTTGATTTGAATCCAAAATATTCTGTGGGTAAGGTGTCCAGGATTTTACAAATTAGTAGAATTTCTGATAGTTTCGCCTCTGTTTGTAGTTCCGTACACATTTCACTCCAAATATTTTTCAAATTGACAAATGCGTTATTATGTCATGGCTGCTTTCCTTCTTATAGCTGAAGAATTTCAGGCACTGGTCATAGGTTTTATCAACACACGTACCTCCGTATATGCGCTCTAGTTCAGTCCACATATCTTTGGCGTTATCGAATCGCAAGACTTTCTGTAGAATGAAAAATTTGTCGGACATGTTCGTTGTTAGCAAGATTAAGATTGCACTGTTCAAGTTTTCGTAACTTGGAATGTCCAATTTAAATTTAGCCTTTTCTTCGGTTGTTGCTGTCGACGCCACGGTTGGTTTGCATTTTCTACCATCGAGAATTTCAAAGCATCCCGCATCCCGGCATTGTCTTTAGCACTATTTGTATTTTGTACCTCCAAGTTTTATAATTGTTTGGGTCTAATTTGCCCACTTGAACTTTTGCAGCATTCACTACAGCATTTTCCATGATTTCTGCTACCACTTTAAGAAATTAGTTTTAGGAAAATTATGTAAAGACTGGTTTCAGGCTGACATTAATATATATTTCTTATAAAACAATACAGTTGCTAGGAAACAGTGAAGAGTATAATATAAAAGTAAAAACCATATACAACCTTCTTAACAGTGATTCCCACCAAAATTAACTAATTTTACTCGTATTTCACACTAATTTCAAAAACTGTAAAAAAAAATTACGACCATCTTCATTCACGACTAAAACTTACGATTTCATAGGCTACTTAGTAAAAAGGGTCTTGTCACTATGAATTTTCTGTTTTTTTCCTAGAATCGGTAAGTACCACTAAAACTTGCTAAATTTTATTAGTGATTTTTTTATTTCATATTATCACTGTCATACACAAAAATTCACTAAATCTAGTGAAAAAATCACGAAGATGGCAACCTTGATTATGGAATTGACAGTTGACAACTGACTTTACATTTTTGACGGTAATGGTGATAAAGGATTAGCGTTGCCAGAATGTTAGTTTTGTAACATTTTATGTTAGTTTTGACCCTCTTATGTTACACAACTTAAAATTTTATTTTTATGTAACTTTTAGGTTAAAACTTAAAACAAACGGAAAATTAGAGAAAAATGAATATGTGTTTTACGTTTGTGCTGCTTTATTCGTCAGACGTGAAAAGCTGAAAACCAGTGGCGAGGAAGATTGAGCCTCAATAAATACTGGGGTTTTCACTACTGGTGGACTTATGTTACCACACCCTCCTCTTCTATTTCCTTTCTACCTTTCTTTCTACGACCATTTTCCCCAAGTTGTTCTCTTTTTGCTACACTGTGTATTCTTTGAACGTGGAGATTTTCTAGTCCCGGTCACATATTGATAAGGGAATATATATAGGGAAATAAAAATATAGGGAATGCTCCAAGGAACTTTTTGCTTTAATTCCAATTACTTATTTCCACATTCGGAAATAGTATTAGCAATAGCTCTTACTACTCTGATACAATATAGTAATCCTCTACTATGCAATTCCCAAGATATTTCTTACTTCGTACAAGACAACAATCTTCTTGGAACCAGTTACTAGTGGTGGTATTTTCAAACTGATAAGACTCACGAAGGTTAAAAAAGAGTGCACCTAATCATTTTAAAGGATCGAGAACGCAACTGTATTAACTCTTGTGTTGCGAATGGCTATGGACGGTGGTGATCATTTACCATCAGGTAGCCGACTTGCCTGCTTGCATTTTCTTTTCTAACAAAAAAGGATCCAGCAGTTGCCTTTAACAATTGGGAAATTTGAAGTATTTGCAGAAATAAATATTATTTCTAATTATTGTTGTTCTACATAAAAATGTGTTACTCTTAAACTTTTATTTACTAGAAAATAACACTTTTGAAGCTGTCGTAAGTTGATTTTTACTGACTGCCACTGGCAACATTGTTCAGAAAAAAATAATGACTCGCATCGAAACTTGGGTTGTGAATCGAGATTGTTGTAGACTGAAAGTGATTTGTCTCTAAAAAATAATCTTGGTTTTGAACAAAATCATACACAAAACTCGTTTGTCTTGCAATTCTTGTAATTTGTAAATTAACATTCGAGGTGGATATTTATTAAGTTTGTGTTATAATTGTTGTCTACAGTAAGACAAAAACCACATAGCTTTTGTTTTGTAGTGAGTAGGTGATCATTTATGTGACTTTGTGTGTAAAATAATTGTTTTCGATCACATATGATCTGTAATAAAAGAGCCTCTTCCACTCGTAACGGAACTGCACTGAGATTGCGTCCGTGTACAATTTTATGAGCGTCGGCACTTTCTCTCGCTGATGCGTTTTAGTTAGCTATTACCCAACACACCGTTGTGCAAAGAGGTCTCCGCAATTTGACTTTAATGAATAACGGTAGTATCTAAACATTGCTGGAGCAGATCGTACAAAGCGAATTGTGTAGTGTGATGTGCAAAATAGTGTTGTGATGGTTGAACGTGAAGGAATGCGACGAGGGGGTGGTGGATGCGGCTGGGGCAGCGGGGTTTTTGGCCGCTGGTCCCTTCGTCGATTGCTACTGGACAGCCCTTTAGTCGGAAGACGTCTTGCCCATTCTGGTATGTTTATTATTATTTGACATTTCAAACAATGAAAAGAGCAACTTATGTTTACAAAAAATTTAAAGTGACGAAATTATCTCCCGAGATATCTTCTCTTTCTCATCATTGATAATGAAAATAAAAAAAAATAGTTTGACTGATCTTTCTAGAGCTTTTCTTGGTTCTAACAAAATTCATTCAGTTAGAGATAGAGGACAAATAAAAAACTTGTTTCTATTGTTCTATCGTATATCAATTTATAATGTTGATTGTTAACATTAGAATTTATGTGTATGGTAAATTAAGTTTTTATGGCCGTAACCAATTGTAAAACATTGAAGCAATGTGTCCAATCAAATAGGTCATTGCCATTGGCATTACAATAAATATACCTTAGTGACCTTTATCTCATTATCTGGTGTTGATGTAACTAGATGATCTACCTATGATACATCATAAATTATGCAGTTTTTCTATTTTTTATTTGTTATTGTAAGCTTAACTCTAACCACTGTAACATTTTTCACTGCACATGCCTCCATCACTGATTATTGCTTAGTAATATTATCTTAAATTGATATGATTTGTAATAACACACAATGCAGTTTAATTTATAGGTATTTAAAACAATTGTTGAGACTCCTGTATTGAGATAATTTGGAAATACAAACAATCACTTCAAAAACAATAGTCAGAAATTGGTCTTACTTTTAAGACGGCAGCGGTGCAAGCTAGGTTTACTTTCAGTGTTTGCTCAATTAATAAAATTAATTAATTTAAATTAAAGTTTTTGTTATTAAAAGTTTCAATTTAATATGGGTATTTTAAAGCATCTTTATTTAAAATAGGTTGAATGATTTAAAGACCATGAAAAAAATAGTTGAAAATTTCTGAGCTTTTACCATTTCAAACATCTCCAAGGACAAACTACTTATTACTAATAATAACACTACAGATAAAGTAGAAGTAATATCTTACTTGACTTAAGTAATAATGGAAGTCATTTTATTATCATTCTTTTACTATCTGTAGACATAACTACATTAGTCATAGTTTACCAAGTATATTCATGTGATAATGTTGACTTTAGCTCACTACTCTTTACGGTGTGTGTCAACAAAAACAATCCAAGAAATACGAAGACATTTAAGACATATATGTTAGTGATATATTTTATATTTATTTACATTTTAAATTGATAAGATTTCTTTTTACACATGTATGTATCTACATATCTTCACGCCAAGGCCCTTGTGGTCTAGGCAGAGAGTATTGAGTCCCAAATCTCACAATCCTTGCAAACCTCTTCTTCTTCCTCCACATTCATTACCCTTTTCATACAAATACACCGGTTTTGGAATTTGTTACTACCTCCCTTATCAATTTGATTGTGGAATGGTAACCTAGGTCTCCTAGGATACCTACATATGTTTGCATTGTTTATCTGCTGTGTCAATCTTTCATCTGCCATTCTTTCCACATGATCAAACCAGTGGAGTATGCCCTTTCTTATTTTAACACTGACACTTTCTTTCAATTTCACTCTTTCTCAGTTTTCACTGTTACAAATGCAGTCAGCAAACAATACACCACAGATTTAAAGATTTTAAGATTTCTTTTTCTGTGTAGCAAGATCCCAGAAAAAGTAGAATAGAAGCATTTGTGTTAAAATGACATAGGGCATGCTATGCTGACTCTTTCAGGTAGAAAGTAATGAGAGATGGAAGATTGACAAAGCAGACAAACATTGCAAATGTGGATGGATGTAGGTGTGATGGGGAGAGGTCTTGTCCGAATATGGTATCAAGAGTCACCAAGACCTTTATGTCTTTATGAAAAGGGTAATGAATTTGGAGGATGCCAGGTAGTCTGCAAGAATGTGACATTTGGCACTCAATGCCTACCCTGTAAGGGACTTGGCTGTAAGATATGTATTGACCAGAAGGACTTACAAATACTGGTAGAATGATTATATTATTTGATTTTGGCAATTTATTAATTCATACTGACAGTTAACACTTTATATAAATGTATGTTCTACTAGCGGCCCGCCCCGGCTTCGCACGGGCATAAAATATACACATAAACCTTTCTCTTTTTCTATTTAAAAAAACCGCATCAAAATCCGTTGTGTAGTTTGAAACATTTAAGCATACAGAGGGACGTAGGGACAGAGAACGCGACTTTGTTTTACACTATGTAGTGATTATATTTATTTTGATATTCATTTATGAGTACACAAATTAAAAACACACTACAGTAGACTATATAATGCGTTTATCTTTCTTGATATCTGCGTATACTTTTACTGTAGGTGGACTTCCAATAAAAAATGGGTCTCTTAACTTTATTTTTGTTAAAGTATAAAGGTAAAGTAATAGAATGTTTGGCTAACTAATTATGCATGAGAAACTATGAGGCAATACACAAATATATAATTGTTATTGACCCTTAAGCAGTGAAATATAACCAGATGGATTATGTTTTAAATTGCTACCTCTCAAACTAGTCCTTAATCTGATTGCTTCATCTCATAATTGACCAAGACCTCATTTTATCTGACACTTACATTAGTGAATAATGCAATAAAGTATGTTTTAATTGACAGTAGGTAAATTATATTTTAAATAGTGGCATCTGTGATCTTGTGGTTCAGCGTCGGACTTGACTTCTTGAGGTCCCAGGTTCAATCCCCTGGTCAGACAAATTTTCGATAATGATGGTGAGATGTAGCATTATGAGGAGCGGGCACTACGCCTTTGTTCTCAAATAAAATTTATGTTGATTATGTGGACCACAAGCAAAACAATTTTCTGTACTTGGTTGTTGAAAAAATAGGGTATAGTACTATTTAGTATTGTTTAGTGATTTGTAACTACTATTAACATTTATTTTCAAATATTATGTATTATAGAGCTACACTCATAAATCATGTTTTGCTGTGACCCACTTTCGAATTCATACGCAAAAAGTAACATTCAATGTAATATTCAAACTAGGTGGTAGAGAGATGTACAGCAGCTGTCTCGAATTGGTACCACAGCCTCAGTGTTCGCTATTGTCGTATTCGCTGTAAGAGGGTACAGCAGACTTGCAACAGTGGCCTAAGATCCTCAGCTTTAGATAGAAGCGTGCCATTAAAGTGGTCTCGGTCTGGTCGACGGTGGTCTCTTACCATCAGGAGAAATGCTCATTCAACTATCATATAAATTGCTAGGTGGTAGAGTTTCGCAGCGACTCACCCGGATTGGTACCACTGCCTTACCTATTCCTGCCGCCATAACGTCCGTGCTTGCCGTAGACGTGTTCCGGTTCGTGGGATAAGGTAGCCGGAAGCCTAAAATCTCGGCCTCAGGTTGGCAACGCACAATTACCACCTTTGGTGTCTCTAGAGTTCGCTTTCGTTTGTCCGCTTGTTTGCCTTCCAATACCATAAAAATAAAAATAAATAAAAATTTCAATTTGGTTCAGTGTGTTCAAATGAAGCCGTACAATTTGACGCATAAGCCGTTATGTGACTTCACACAAAATACAATTCACCCGCGGGCGAAACATCTCGCAATTATTGAAATTATAAAAATAATCATGGCTATGGATAAATTATCTTTGGCGTATGGTTATTCATTAGTATGTTGTAAGAGCGTGACTTAGCAAGTACCACAACAGTGGCGAGGGACCTCGAGAATTAATATCCTACACCGTAAAGGTTAGTTTGAAGGTTGTTATGTGCTTATCAGATTTAGGCGCTGACTTTATTTCTGAACTGGTACATATCCGTGGCATTGTTTACTTTTTTTTGTTAGCGGGTTTTCTGATGGTAAGACAGCCGTGGTCTATAAACACCATAGATGTGTGATGTGCGTCGCTGTCCTGAGACCGCGATGTTAGGCCAATCATGCAAGTATAACGGCTATTCTACCCTTCAGACCGGAACATGAATGAGTTGTTATATAGGTAGAGTTGTTATAAGTATATGGTAGAAAGGCGGTGGATCCATACCCAGACAAGTTGCTGCACAGTACTCTACCACCACCGGATCCAGCAGCGTATCATCAGTGGGAATTTATTTACTTAAGATACGCCACGCGATGTCTTAAGAGACGATTCTAACTAACTCAGAGACACAATTAAATATGTCACAATTATAAGTCACAATTTTTTACTAGTAATGTCGACTTAATTAAAAGTTAATTGATGCTTCTAAATGCGGCTGTAAAATACAATCAGAAGTTGAAGTTAAATATTTCCAATTAATAGAGAAATCTGTAATATATAAATACGAAAGTCTGTCTGTTTGTTTTTGCTCTTTCACGGTTAAACCGCTGAACCGGTTTTGATGAAATTTGATATGCACATGATCCTAGGTTGAACATAGGCTTTTTTTTTCAAAATCAACACCCAAAAGATTATGATAGAGGATGAATGTTTTTATGAAAATTGTAACTATTCCACGTTCAAGTTGCGTGCAAACAGCTAGTATGATATAAATATCTATATTATTATAGTTTTTTTTTTATGATATTGGAAGGCAAACAAGTAGACGGATTTCCTAGTGGTAAGAAATTGACGCCGCCCAGAGACACCAAAGGTGGTAATGGTGCGTTGCCAACCTAAGGCCCGGATGGTAGGCCTCGAGCGAAAGTTAGTTTACCGGCTATCTTACCCTCCGAACCGGAACACGTCATGACGTTATGGCGGCAGGAATAAGTAAGGCGGTGGTACCAATCCGGGCGAGTCGCTGCTAAACTCTACCACCTAGTCAGATGTCACGGTGCTAGTGACGGTGAGCCTATGCTCGCCTTTTACGAGCTCCCTGACAAGGAAGGCAGATGGTCTATTCTACAAAGAAGCCCGGACCAACACGGGTGAAATGTATGTATCTTTAACAATATATCACATGTAAAATAGATAATATATACTTAAAACATAATTTTATGTAAAATACAACATAATGTGAAAATTGCAGCCTTGTACAAATTGGTAAAAATTTTTTTTAACATTTTCATAATTTTAAATGATGACGATGGAATCGCTAGGTCGTTGCCAGAACGGGCCTTCCATAATTGACCGATAGTAAGTTATTAAAAATAAAAGAAATTTATGCGAAGCGAGTTAGTCAGATGGTACAGTACTCAGTACCTCTTCTATTATAACGCAAGATTTATCTATAATAACATTATAAATGCGAAAGTCTGTTGCTCTCTCAGAGCTAATCCGCCGAATCGATTTTGATGAAATTTAATTAGCATATAGATCAAACAGGCTTTATTCTTTTCTAACATCGGGATTTATTCTAGAAATATAAATTTAATAACTGTATATAAATTACGTGTCACGTAGTTTGTCCGCGATGGACTCCTAAACTACTTTACCGATTTCAATAAAATTTGCACACCGTGTGCAGTTTGACCTTACTTGAAACAGGATATCTGACATCTCAATTTATTGTGGGCGAAGCTGTTAATAGCTAGTAAATAAATAATGATATAATTAGAGTAAAGCAAAGTCGCTTTCCGCTTTCTGTTCCTATGTATGATTAGATCTTAAAAACTACGCAACGGATTTTTAAGCGGTTTTTTTTAATAAATCAAGTTATGAAGTGGGTTTATATTTATGTACATAGAAGTTTCTCCACCCGTGAGAAGCTGGGATTGGCTGCTAGTATATTTATAAAACATGATTTTCGTTTTGCTATCTAAGATTTACAGAAGGTTTAAAAGGTAAGAAAACTGCAAGGAACATAAGAATTACTTTTTATTTATCCCATACAAACTGTAGTTAGTTGGTAATGTCGGACAGAACGAAGTGCACGCAGACGCTTGTAATGAATTTATGAAAAACAATTGTGTGTGTACTTATGTAAGTACACGCGTTAGAAGTTGTACTTCTTCGGCGTAATAAGATAAAAATCTTTTTAAAAGTTTTATCTTTTGCCTTATTTTACATTTGTAGACAAAATGACACTAACCATAGAAAAAAGGTATTTATTACATTAAAAGTTTTATTATAATGCATTATTTAGTTAAATAAAGTTTATTTAATATTTAATAAAAATATCACAAAAAACTAAAATGTTATCTATAGCTAACTTCATCATGTCGGTTTTTCGTGACGGTGTGCGCGCGCATCGTAAAAATTTACCCTCATCATTTTTTCCTAACGCGCCAAAAGAAGTATAACTTCAAAATGTTGTCCGCGTTAATTAGCCGTATTTAAACGTCCCATGTAGACAGACGTACACTAAAAGCTAATGCGGTTATTGAAACTTCGCACCAAATTTAAATGTTTATTTACTGTGGCTAAAATGTTACCTTGACGTCCAAATGTTAAAGACAATAACCTCATAAGAGCATTCAACACCGCTTTTATTAATGTCGTATGGCGATGTCCACAAGTGGGCGATTTACGAATATCGGCCAATGTTAACAACCTATCTCTAAAATAAAAGATAGTGTTATTGGAAAGTAATTGATATTGGAAGGCAAACAAGCAGACGGATTTCCTGATGGTAAGAAATTCACGCCTCGTGTTGGTCCGGGCTCCTTTGCAGAATAGACCATCTGCCTTCCTGCCAGGCAGCTCGTAGAAGGCGAGCGTAGGCTAGCCGTCACTAACACCGTGACATCTGACTAGGTGGTAGAGTTTCGCAGCGACTCGCCCGGATTGGTATACCGCTGTACCTATTCCAGCCGCCATAACGAATTCCGGTTGGAGGGTAAGGTAGCCGGTAAACTTACTTTTGCTCGAGGCCTAACATCCCGGCCCCAGGTCGGCAACGCACCGTTACCACATTTGGTGTTTCTAGGCGGCGTGAATTTCTTACCATCAAAAAATCCGTCTGCTTGTTTGGCTTCCAATGTCATAAAAAAATAACATTTTTGCTTTACGTATTCTATTCGTACTTCATATTCATTATTGAATTTAAATACTTTTACCTTTTCAACGCAATGTAGAGAATGTTACACAATGTACGAACAAGGAAGATGGCAAGGCTACATCTATAATTGTTCGGAACGCATCCTGCGATTAAACCAGTTAGTTGGATATAGGAGCTTCTTCCTATTGTTGAATATCTGATCTATTGTGTCATGTTGAGCGTAGGCGCTCTCGTCTGTATTCTTGATGAATATGGAGATTGTTGATACATAAATGTTGCGTAGGTTTCATATAACGACACAAATGTTATTAATGTTGTATATTTATAATGTTTGAATCAACTCGGGCCTTAAACTATATGCATGTTAATTTTCATCAAAGTCGGTACAGTGGTTAAGCTGTGAAAGTGTTACAGACTTTCGCAGTTTTTCATGTGAGAGATCAGCGAAGAAGTACCCGGCTCTCCTGATGGTGAGAGTGAGAGAGGTGAGGTGTATAATAGACACCATAGATGTTAAAGTTGCGTCGTTATCATGGCTGGGATATTAGGCTTATTGTGCAAGTCTACCGGCTAGCCTACCCTCTGGACCAAAACTTGACAAGAGTCATAATGGCGGCAGGAATAGGTAACCCGGTAGATCCCTAATCAGGCAAGTAGTTGGACACTACTCTACTACCAGTGGCATTTTTATATTAGTTTGGATGTTGCTGCGTATACAAATAAATATACATAAGCAAAATAAATCAAGTTTATTGGATATAACTGCTCACTCAGAAATAAGGGGGGATTTACACGAGTCACCCATACTTGATAATATAAATGCGAAGGTCTGTATGTCTGTTTGTTGCTCTTTTAAGCTGAACCGTCGAACTGATTTTGATAAAATTCTATATGCATATAATTAAAGGTCCTTGTTCAAACATAGGTTTTTTTTTTAATCAACCCACAAATTAATATAATAAGGGATGAAAGTTTGTACGATGATCTTAACTATTGTACGCTAACGAAGTCGCGAACAAACAGCGAGAAAAAATATAATTTATTTTCACCGCTCGCATTATGTCACGTCTCGCTTGATGTCACGTTTCGAATGTCACCGCGAGTTTTTTTTTCACGTGATGGCAAAACATAGCTCGACAAATGCACGCTGCAAAGACGACGTTGACCTGCGGGAAAGTGCATCGTAATTTTTAAGTGAAACCTTCTCTAGTGGCGTGTTCATAGGCAGCTCGTAAAAGGCGAGCATAGGCTTACCGTCACCAACATCGTGACATCTGACTAGGTGTTCACCCCCACCACCGTACCTATTCCTGCCGCCATAACTTCAGTGCTTGCGGTTGACGTGTTCCGGTTCGAAGGATAAGGTAGCCGATAAATTTACTTTTGCTAGATGCTTAATATCCCGGCCTCAGGTTGGCGAGGCACCATTACCATCTTTGGTGTCTCTGTGACTTGAATTTCTTATCTGGAAATCCGTCTGCTTGTTTGCCTTCCAATATACCTACTAAAAAAAATTGTGATAGGCGAAAAATGTTAAAATCGCTTCAGGATACAAGGCCTGATCGAAAATTCGTAAGATGGAGGGAGAGTAAAACCGCTGTGTTGTCGCTGCATATCAAACTGTGATTTTAGTTTCGTTTACCAGACAGTGAGCTAGCTAGTGAGATCTGAGGTAGCTTCGAGATCGCAAGCCGCGGTGTGTATTTTTTTTGTTTTTTCAACAAAATTATTTAAATGAATTATACCACATAAATTATAGTACTGTTATACTGATAATAAAAGCAATTCGTACAAAACTACTCCTAACTATTCCAAAATGTTAAAAATGCGCAACGTTAATATTCAAGTTTTCACGTAGTTTACGATGGAAAGGGTTAAATTTATTTACGTTTTAAAATTGTTTGTAATTCATAATTCAAATTGTAATAAATATTAAAACTTTTTTTTTGTATAAACATTAAAACATTATGTACACAAGTAATTAAAAGCAACAAGGGCTGTCGCCCGGGAGTGAAACCCGTTGATAAATATATGTATCGCTATAAATCGCTTACTTCTCAAACGTAAAAAACCGTTTTCTGTATCCTAACCTCAAGGCTCAGCTTGCTTGATTGAACCGTTACCATCATCACCATTACCATGACGTAGAACTGTATTGAAATCCTTAAATGCCTTTATAGATTTTTAGTTTGACCCCTATCCTTTAGTTAGTGTAAATCTGATCAAAATTGGTATAGTAGATTTCGTGTGATAGTGTAACCTGTGTAGGCCTTTTTTTTTTCTTTTTTTNNNCCCGCCGCTTTCGGGGGAAGTGGCGGGTTATGTCAGACTCCTACTGACTAAAACCCCACGGTGTCCACCCCTTCGCCAGGTACCGGGGCTGCAGGAACGCTTTCGCAGACATCCACAGCCCCAGCGGCGCTAGATCTCGCGATCTCCATCAGGCGGCCCCACTCAACAGGGGGCCCCACTCAAACCGTCTGAAGTGGTGCAAAGGGACACAGCGTGCACCACGTCGGGGGTTCTAGTGGCGACAGGCACCCCCGTATCTGCCGCAACCCCATCTCGACCGGGCGGGCTAGATTGGAACGCCCGCCCCCCTCCTCCGCAGGCCTGGAAGCCGCCAACCCACGCGGGCCCAAGGGCCCACCACCCTATGTGCGCTCCTCGTGTCCCCTCTTGGACAGAGAGGGGTACTGAGGAGCGCCCTCCCTGGTCCGTATTGGTTTCACCGGGGTCCCGGCTCGACCCCATTTACTCAGCCCCCCCGCCACTACAAGGCTCGGACCCTCGGGGGGGGACCTGTGTAGGCCTACCAACCTTAGATCAGAGAGGAATATCGGAAAACGACAGTAGTGTGTGCTGACTGCAATTTATTAAGACGGCAATCCCATAAAAAAATAAAAGTAATTATTCCTTTCTATGTTGGAGGTATCCAAGTATATGTGTACAAAGTTTTATAATGATTAGTTAAGTAAACAAACTTAAATTCGCATTTATAATATTAATAGTAGAGATTCGTAACAGACGTAATAATAATTAAATTGCGTATTATTTTACTTGCAACTGTGAAATATAAGACCATAATTTTTTTAATAACGCGTACAGCAATTAGCGCAGTCGCTGATTGATGCGTTGCTGTTTCGCACGCAATCATTTTGTAATTCATATAAAAAGTTTGCTATATTTTTTATTCGTCTAAATCATCTAATCTAATAATTTAATCTAAATGCCTTTAGACTTACTTTTAAAATAAACATGTTATACCTTGTCACCATGTTATTTAAGAGATTCTGTTAGGGGGCGTCCATAATTACGTTAGATGTTTAAGGGGTGTAGGTAAAAATCACGCAATTTTTTGCTTCAATCACAAAAAATATGCTATTTTGGTCCATTTCATCCATACTGTAGGTACATGCTTAAGATGTAATCTTAAGCGTAATCGTAATACGATGAAGACAACTCACTAATTCTTTTAAAAGAAAATAATTTCATTCATTTTTGCTGTAAGAATCCAATGCATTAAAATAAGAAACCCACATTTTGACAAATCTCACGTAAGATTGGGGGATGGGGAGGGGGTTGAATAAAATCTCACGATATCTCACCAGAAGGGTAGGGAGCTTCAGAAAATGTAAAAAAACACCTCACGTAATTTATGGATGCCCCCTTACTTGTCTGTCAAGTGTCTTATGTCACATAAAGCCAAACTTCATTCAAAATTCGGGTTTGCTATATATCTATCGAAGATCCGCCTCTTGTTACGTTGTATTTATATACTCTTTGCCCGCAATATTTAGAAAATTACACGATAATGTCTTATCATAATAATAATATTAATACGTGAAGTAAAAACTTTAGACCCCTTTTTACGAAAATTGCGCTGACGGAGGATTATGAAATTTAACTCATTTATAGTTTATGTGTAGGAGAAGTGCAAAACGCTTATATTGTTCAATAATAATTATACTCTTTGCACGCAATATTCAGAAAATTACACGAGAATGTCTTACCATAATAATAATATTTATTAATACGTGAAGCAAAAACTTTAGACCCCTTTTTACAAGAATTGCGCTGACAGAAGATTATGAAATTTAACTCATTTATAGTTTATGTGTAGCAGAAGTGCAAAACGCTTATATTGTTCGATAACAATGCTTATAAAGTACATTAAATCAAGAAATAAAACATTACACATACTGCCATGCAATTGACACGCATAAACGAAATTATTGTTTTTATGTTTTTCAATAATAATAAAGTGCGTTAAATAAAAAAAAATACACATAACATGTGTTTGACACACACAAACCAAAAATATTCATAACGATTAAAGATCACAGATGGCGCTCAAACTATATTCATAATGTGAGGAAACAAAGTAGTTGGTCTTGATAAATGAAGATGGCGTCCTTACCATTTAAAGATAATTAACCATAGAACCTTAATAATGTTTGAACATTATATGTTAATAATTTTTGTTAATATTGAATATTCATTACTATATCTACTTATAATTTAATGTAATATGGTCGAATTTCGAACAATGGGCGACCACTAGTGCAATTTAAATAATTAAATAAAAACAAAAGAGATGTAACACTTTATACATGTCAGATTAGTCCGGACTTGTCAAGTTGTGAAGTTTTTAATCAATTTTTTCCGAGTGATATATTAAACTTCGGTCGAAATGTCGTGTCCAGTCTAAGTACTCGTATTTTGTCTCTTTCCATTGCTTTAGTTAAAAGGAGATAGCAATATCTTAAAATTAGTTTAGTGAGTGCAAAACAAAATTACCACCAGTGTATAAAATTCTCAACCAATAGCATAGTGCCACGTCATCCATGTTTTCAATGTTATTGGTCGAATATCAATTTTAAACAGTTTTTAGATAAACAGGCCGTCTCTCTTTTTGTGGTTATGCGTATAGGATGCAGCTATCGCCTAGCGTCTAACATGTAATAACAATGTTTTTATTTCTCACGTCAGTAGGCAAAGTCCAGTGATAATGTAGAGAATACTTGCTTTGCTGTGGCAACGAAATCACTACACAGTTTAAAACAAAGTCGCTTCCTCTGTCCCTATGTCCCTTTGTATGCTTGAATCTTTAAAACTAAGATACAGATTTTGATGTGGTTTTTTTAAATAGATAAAGTGATTGAAGAGGAAGGTTTATATGTATATTTCATAACCGTGCGAAGCCTGGGCGGGCCGCCCAGTAATCGATAAAAGTATAAATGCAAGTTATTCGATCAACGAAAGGTTGATGACATTTTATTTTTAAAATACATGAAGTGTATCGGACGCTAAAATATGCGAGGTTTTTTTTTTTTTTTTTGAAAAGTCAGCTCTCATTGATTTTGTTTGTGTCACATTTTTCCTAGAATTGAAGTTGTCTCCGTTCTCTCTTGAATGATTTCCATCAAACTTAGTTTTTAACTTGGATCGGTACGCTTTTGGTTTTAAACCTTAATTATGTCCGTCCAGTGTAATGACAGACAAACCGACAGACAGGAATTCTAAAATAAAAATTTTGCGTTCCAGGCTCTATATTTTCCTTATTTTTCTTCATGAGATCCAAATAGGTAGCAATGGGACCACCTCGAACGTACGCCCTTTCTAATACAATTATAATATGTAATTAAAATCGATTCGCATTCACAAATGACGGATAAATCGATGAACATACATAAAAAAATAATACAAAAAATAAATAGAATTCGAACGTTTAAACTCCATCTTCAGAAACTCAGGGAAATATGGCGGCAGGAATTTATACGGCAGTGGTACCAATCGGGGCGGGTTGCTGTGAAACTCTACCACCTAGTCAGATGCCACGGTGTTAGTGACGGTATGACTATGCTCGCCGTTAACGAGCTGCTTGGCAGAAAGGCAGATGGTCTATTCTGCAAAGGACCATAACGGGGGCACTTATTTTTAGTGTAGGTATTAAATTATTTTTCTTATTTAACTCGAAATCGGTTTTTTACAGTTTTACTGGGCATTAATTATTTATATATTAGTTTCAATTACCATATATTTTGCTAACGTATTCACAAAAAGTATCGAATTATACATAATGCGTACTTGCCACTAGTTTTATTGCGTTTAAAACAAAATAAACAAACATAAAAGAAATCGTTTTCAAGTCACGTAAGCACCTAAAGAATTTGAATTTGCTGAATAGAATTTCAAGATGGCAAGACAACAACAAAACAAAGTACGCGATTCTTAATTCGTTCATAAATTATATGCGTCACGAAATAATACCTTATAAGTCAATTTATAAACATCTACCGTCTTATTAATAAAGATGGATTAAAGCACGCCAAGGTTCAACCTAGTATATATTACAATGGGATTATATCAACTTAACTTTACTCCTACCTTAGTCTATGTTTATTAATAAGGCGGATACGGACAAAAGTACTCCAAGGTTCAACCTTGTATTATAGTCTTTATTACAAAGTGATACAGACTATAATATCAACTAAATTTCAAGTCGACGCACGTTAGTCCTTGTTTATTTTAAAGAATGATATTGTGTGTATTTTTTACAAGGATAGGCAATATCTGTATTTTTGGGTTTGGATGTATGTTAAAATTATTATACTATAATATGTATTTCTACATAACCTCAATTATTTTATTATTTTTTTATTTTACTGTCTGGCTGTTTGTTATATTTTTTTTTCGGAGTCAATATGTATTCGTATTTAAGTGTGTGTGTGTGCTATAATCGGTGACTACACAGAAGCCAGCAGTTCAGCAATTTTGAAACTGGCTGCTATTATTACATTAATTATTATTAATAAATTATTGTATTATTGTTGTTTATTTTTAATAGAAATATGAAATTCAAAGTCAAAATAATTATATTATGTAAATTGCATCAAGGCACCTATCAATAGGCACTGAGTTCCACTATGTAATTTAAACATATTTAAATACCTAAGTAGGTACTTGTTTTATTAGATTACTATTAATATTATCAATTTGCAAAATTGTGTATGTTTGTGTGTTCTGTTTTAATGTTAAAAACAAATAAAATGGTTCTTATCAATGTTAGCATTTAAATATATTTGGCTTTGTAAAGTGAGTAATACATTATATAGGCTACTTTTTATCTCGACTTTTCAACTGTTCTTTTTTTGTGAGAGACGATCGACACTATATACCTATGGGCACCATATATTGTAGATGTGTCGCTGTCCTGCTTTAGGGATGTTAGGCCAGCTTTGCTAGTCTACCGGTTACCCTACCCTCTAGATTGCAACTTGCCATTAGTATTATTGCGGTTGTAGTTACTAAGGCGGTGGATCCCTACCCGAACGAGTTACAGAACGTCACTCTGCCAGCACTGGTCTTGTTGGTAATGAACCTCTCATCGCCTCATGCGAGATGCCTGACAGAGAGGCAAATGGTCTATTCTACAAAGGGGACCTGGAAAACACATGAAAGAATACATTTTCTTTTATTGTCCGATCCGGGGATCGAACCCACATGGGATTAAGTCCAACACGTCAGTCCACAGAGTTGATTAAATACTGAAATTGGGCAAGACGTATTTAAGCAACTAAATCTTCAAATGAAGAGAAGTTGCGATTATTTGAGGATGCGTGGGCGAAGTTGCAAGGTGTTACTAGGTAGTTTAGTAGTGGTATTATCTTCACGTCCAAATCCTCGAAAAGTTAGCAGAGGCACAACCAAGGCACCCACGACTAGCCGAAGACACTAAGTCTCACAACTTGATAGATGGCAAGGCCAACCGGGTACATATTCGATCGCGGGCAACTTTAATCTTATTAGAAAACCGAAAACACACATAGTCTATTTTTTTGTTGCTTCTAACCGGGGATCAAACTCGGGATCTCAAGACGTCAAGTCTGACGCCTGGCCGCTAGACCACAGAGGCGACTAGTTTAAAATTTCAATACATAATTTTATAATTGCCATGATAAAAGATATCGGCGTTTATTAGCTTTTATAATGTAGCCGTTGATACCGATTTTCGCTGTATTCGATAACAAACAAAACATTTTAAAGTTCCGGTTAACAGTGATAATATATATTGTTATTAAAAAATGTATAAGTAAACGTATACTAATATATTATGTACAATTAAAACTAAGTCGGGTTAGCAACATCATAACTCAAGGACGGCTGCACTGAATAATGATATCTAGTTTGTTAACATCTCGTAAAATTTAAACAAAAGTTAAATATAAATATTACTAACAGTTACAGGTGGAGTGCTGTGGGAGAACTCGCTCGGGTTGGGATCCTCCTCTTTAACTTCTCCTGCAGTCATTATGACAGTGTTTGGCATTGTCGGGCTATGGTTACGGGGGTAGGTAGCCGATGAACTTGTACTTAGGCCTAATAAGGGTTATAGACGGTTGTAAACATTCGTTTGTATCCGTCTGGACGGTGGATTTAATCCAAATTTGAAAGAAACAAAGTAAATAAAGTTTCCGTCAAGGGGCTCGTATCATCAGGAGTGACTTGAGTTTACTATTCCCAAAAAAGACGTGCTAATCCTGAGCCTTTATTATGAGTTACTATACATTACGTTCAGCAATAACGTATCGAACTCTATAGTGCTTCTGGTCTGAAAATTTAGTTTTCCCAGATACCAGCAGAGGCTCTTCAAAGTTTTCATACAAAAATATACGTGGGCTCTTGCGCGTATACCACCGTAAACCTGCCATCTATCACACTATGGTACTTAGTGTCTTCGGCTAGTCGTGGGTGCCCTGGTTATGCCTCTGCCTACTTCGTCGGGGATATGGGCGTGAATATACTTTATATGTTCTATTCTACACAGATTTATACAGCATAGCTATGTTATTTCTAATCAGCTACATTTTAATGTCCTAGTGAGAGTTTACGAAGTACGAAATAGTGACGTAACAACATCGGTTCAGTGAGTCGAGATAAAGGTCTTAGCACACATATCAACTCGGGAAGGGATCGTCACCGTATCGCCTCGAGCCGTTCTTTATTGTTTGTATGATACTCCATACTGCAACGCACACTAATTGAAATCGTAACGTAAACGCCGCGTCTCGGAACAGAGCCCTCCCCATGAGTTTACGGCTTGTCAATTTTACTATACTCGTTACCGTCTATGTAAAATATTTGTATGAAAACTTCAAACAGCGCCTCTATGGGTAACTAAGAGAAACATACATTTTGACCAAAAGTGTCATAGATTACGACACGTAACTTACCGGATATAATCTATAGCAATCATGGTAAAGGCTCAGGCTCACAGTCGGCGAGCCGTAAGCGCGGTGTTGTTTAGCCGTAGCCGAGTTGATGTACAGGAGCTGCTGATACTGTTTGATTACGTGCATACGTTAAGTTGACGCCGTGTTGACGGCGAGGCGAAAAGCGATACAGTGACGGTTGATATGTGTGCTGAGACCTTAAAGAGTGGTTATCTATTGAGTAACACTGTTAACAGTTTATACAACATGGCGAACACGTAATACTGAATCGCGACTCCCAGCGATCGTCACGCCAACGATGTCAGTGGTGCGTGACGGCACAGGTATGTTGCGTTTGATTGATCGCACCCAGTTCGGCTAATAATAGAAAGCGCGTTCCAATTATGATTTTCATCATTGTTTCAGTATAGGTCATCATCATCATTTCAGACTGTCCATGCTCCGTTAATATGCATGCCATAATGAGTGACGATTCTTTAAAGACGTTTAGGTAATGCCTGATTCGTAATTTTACTCAATACCCATTTGGTGTCCACAAGGTTATCGTCTTTGTGGTCCAGCGATCCAGGTGTTGGACTTGACTTCATGAGGACAAATAAAAATATGGTTTTTGCATTTCGGAAAATGCTTTACTTTTTAGATGTACAGCTGCTATTTAGTAATATATAAAGCATCTTCATGCCGCTATCTCCTGTAGTAGTAGGCAGAAGTACAACCAACCCACGATTAGGCGGAGACACTTTAGTCCCAATGTTATATTTGGCAAGCCTGTCGCCAACCCGGCACATATTCAATCCCGGCCAACGTTATCTTTTAGAAAATTAAAAACACACATTAAGGTTTTCGACCCGAGACCTCATGAAGTCAAGTCCATCACTGGACTGTTAGACCACTGAGGTGAATAGTAGCTATATCCTAGTCTGTAAATAAATCACACTGCAGCTGCTTTGTCACTCTTTTCCATTTATGTCAAAGCAATGGTATTTTTTTGTGCAATTAAAAATATGAAATTTAGCAAAATCTTACGCTTTAAGCTAAAGATGACAGACTATTTCTTCTACAATCTATTGAAATTTTATTTCTGAAGACTTTCTTTGAGAACTTGGCGACAAACGGATGGCACCTTTGTAGTATTAGTACGGTTTAAAAGTAAAGCTTCGGAAGCTTTTCATACACCTTTTAAAGCTGAAAGAGTACCAATGTGGGTCAAGAACGTATCACGCTGGCAGCGCTGCTAAACTGGGTGACACTTCGTGAATTATATTTCGCTTGAGGTTTTTATAAATATAAGGTACCGTCTGTTTACTTTTTTTAACTACAGATAAAAAAGTTGATTGAGTTCAGCGGAACAAAAACACTTCGAAGTAACCATTCGTTCACACCACTGGCGCTCCGTTATTTTAAACCGATTCCAAAAAGAGTGTGTGCTTTTTAAGCGATTTTGAAAAAATCGAGGAGGTTATGTATTCGACTTTTATGAATTTAAATTTTTGTTTATGTTTATCGATATCCCGTCATTTATGCATTATCAGTATCTAGTGTAAAACAAAGTCCCTTTCCGCTGTCTTTTCGTATATATACGCTGAGATCTTTAAAACTACTCAACGGATTTTAATGCGTTTTTTTAAATAGAGTGATTCAAGAGGAAGGTTCACATGTATAATAAAATAGAAGTTTGTCCACCCATGCGAAACTAGGACGGGCTGTTAGTGTCTTTCTAAAATAGAATATAATATCGTGACGTACCTAGTAAATAAATAATTGTATATTCATGGCCATATCCCCGAAGAGGTAGGCAGAGGCACAACCAAGGCACCTACGACTAGCCAAAACACTAAGTCCTATAATGTGATAGGTGGGAAGCCTATCGCCAACCGGGCACACATACAATCCCGAGCAACATTTTTTTACTAAAATTGGAAAAACCACATTTCCTTTTTGTTGCCCAACCCGAGGATCGCACCCGGGACCTCGTGAAGTCATGTCCAATACAAGGACCGTTTGATCACAGAGGCGATATATTTTTATTTTATTCATTTTATAATATCAACAAAAAATCTACAGCACAAAATTTCAAAGTAAACTTAATCTGACAAATACATTAAACATAGGCCAATTAAGGATTTTCATTTTGTTTTCTATACAGTTTGTTATTGTTTAACGGCAGAATGACACAGTCATATTATAATTTTATATTTAAAAAAATCTATTTTAATAACATTTTGTATATAGATATAGAAAGAAACCAAAAAAAAAACATAATATTACTACTAAAATGCATACAAATAACCACTCCAGTGTCGCCTCTTATTATTATTATATAGATAATAATAAGAGGCGATAATAAATAATTGCAGTCGGTTTTTTGTCGTTATACTGAGCTAAAATCATTTAGCTATGTTGTCTATTAATAGGCCACGGTTATCTCTTACCACTAGGAAAGTCGTGTCCTTGTTCGCTGTTCTAACAAATAAAAACACGTGGAAAAAAAAGCAAGAGACATATTATCTAAAAACGCTGACCTCATTTTATAATATCTAACCAAAAAATATAGCTTTAACACTTTAACAAAAAGTTTTAAAGGCCTAAAAAGTACACCAAGGTTTAACCTGGTATTATAGTCTTTATTACGATGTGATACAGACAATAATATGAACTTAACTCTACTCTCACTCTAGCCCATGTTTATTGATAAGGTGGGTAGAGTTTACGTGTGACTTTCAACAGTGTTTTATGATTTATGTATTTAATTACAAAAACTACAGCTTACTGGTTAATGTTAACTAACTAGCAAACATTATGAATGTGAATGTGTGTTTGTTTGTTTTTCTGTCACGCCGACTTTTTTTTATCGCCTCTGTGGTGTTGGAGTTGAGTTCATAAGGTCTCGCGTTCGAGCTCAGGTTCGGTCAATCAAAAGAAAATGAGATTTATGCTATTTTCTAATATAAGAATAGCGTTGCCAAGATTTGATATGTCCCAAGATTGGTTGGTGGTAGGCTTGCCACCTATCACATTGTGGGATTTTGTGTCTTTGGCTAGTCATGGATTCCGTAGCCTATGCCTGGACCCTATGGTAGCTATGGATGGACCTATGCCTACCTAGGAGATACGGTCGTCGTGAAGATATTTTCTTTTACGGCGCATTTGAGCGATGTTATGTGGTTATTTTTTGTGTGGGGGTAGCATGTGCCTTCCCTTTTTAAAACGTGACGTTTGCACATTAACCCACCTCCTTCAACAAGATGGTCAAAAATCCTATGCTCCGTCTTGTGTTGGTATTGATTTTTAAACGACTCCAAAACGAAGGAGGTTATCGATTTCTCTATGTTTTTTTTTTATTTTTGTCACGCGATTACTTTGCCATTAGCCATTGCATTGTAGTGCTCCTTAAGGAAAGTCATTATACAGAGGTGGTCCCGCATATATAAATTTGACCGTGATCTTTAAAATTTTTTTAAGCTAATAAAATAAAAAATGCGAATTTTTTTATCGATTTCCAAAAAAGTAAAGTTTCAAATTTTTTAAGTATTTGTTATGTATGTTAATCGATTTTCCTGTCGTTTTTGAAGCAATTAAAAAAATGCATTTAAAAGAGCGCACTTCTAAGGTGGTTTGCTGTCAAGTGGATGCGATAATGAATTTGGGGAAAACACAATTTTTTTTGTACACGTAGATGACTTATTAAATTGAAGACGATTTTTTGTAGTTTTACTGTGCTTACTTAAATTATTTTTAAATGTAGGTAATACTGGTTTTTAATTTAATCTCAAATTCATAAACTTCTTTAGCAGCGAAGTATGTGTTCACTTTGCCGTAGCCACTTATAACGGTTAGGGTCCCTACCATGAGTTTACGGCTTGTCGAGTTTACTATACTCGTTAGCGTCGTTGTACAAATGACACTGGCCTACAGGAACAAATTTTTGGTTTGGTGCAGCTCTTATCCCCGTTTTGGTCTGGGCTCCTTTCCAGAATAGACCATCTGCCTTCCTGCCAGGTAGCACGTAAAAGGCGAGCAAAGGTTTACCGTCACTAACACCGTGACATCTGACTATGTGATAGTTCCGCAGCGATTTACCCGGATTGGTACCACCGCCTTACCTATTCCTGCCACCATAAGTCCAATGCTTGCCATTGACGTGTTTCGGTTTAGAGGGTAAGGTAGCCGGTAAACTTACTTTTGCTCAAGGCCTAACATTCCGACCTCAGGTTGGCAACGCACCTTTACCACCTTTGGTGGCGTAAATTTCTTACCATCAGGAAATCCGTCTGCTTGTTTGCTTTCCATTATCATAAAAAAATGTTCTGCATACTTTGGTATTGAAATTGATATTATGAACAAGAGCTGATATGAAAAGTGACTAGATTTCTTGTATCAGCTCACCAAATAGGTATACCCAAAATCAGATAGGAAAATCTTAGGCACCAAAATGAGTGTAGACCAGTGTTGTATGAAAACTTTGGACAGTATATTGGTAACTAAGTTTACTAAATTTTTAGACCAAAAACTCGGTAGATATCGATGCGTCAATTACAACGTAATCTACGAGTATATTAACTCATGTTAACGGCTCTGGCCACTGGAGTCTTTGCACGAAGTACTGTAAAAACTGATAAAGTTTTTACTTTATTTTTAGAGATAACAATGTAGTTTTAATTTGGATATTTGTTTTTATTGCTTTATATATTTATCTATAAAATGGTATCTATATATAACATACTTCTTCACTCTAAGTCCCTTACGGGCGTATACAGAGAGAATCTGTATGAAGTGGAATATGGTTTTTTTTTTGTTGCCTGACCCGGAATTCGAACCCGGAACCAATCTCATTAAGTCAAGTCCAACACCTGGACCGCTAGACCACAGAGGCAACACGATAATGGCGAGCACATACTGAAGTATTTTTTTTACTAAAATCTTGAATTTTTTTTAGCAGACATAATACGGTTTTGTGTTAATAAACAATGGCTGGGCGCCGCGGGCGCAACGTTTGAGGTCATTTCAAACAAGGCGACTAAAACAATCGTTATGTCTTCCTCGTTCCTCGAGTAAAAAAGACAAAAAAATAATTTATATAGTATGGGAAAACAAAAAGACGGATTTCCTGATCGTTAATGCTATATGTCGCTTGTAAACAAAAAATGTAATTGGGGCGTTGCTGATTTCAGCTGACAATGGTTAACATTGGGGTTACATCAACAAGAACTAGTAAGGCCGTAGGTATAGATATGTTAATTCCAGGTTTAGTTAAAGAAACTTTTAAAATATGGAGGGCATTTTAAACCTAGACCGTCTTATTAACAAACGTGGACTAACATAGGAGTAAAATTCAGTTGTTATTATAGTCTGTATCACCTTGTAAAAAGACTATAATAACAGGTTAAAGCTTAAAGTAAGTACTTCACTCCCCTCTCTTTGAAAATCTAAAAGTGTTAGTTCTTATCATTCTCTCTTAAAATTTAAAGCTGTTACGGCTTAAGTAAGTGTTAGTTCTTATAATTCTCTCTTAAAAGCTAAAGCTGTTATGGCTTAAGTAATTGTTAGTTCTTACGAGTATAATCTAAATTGTCAATTTAGTTAAAAAGGACTGAAAAAATTAAGACACTTTATATGATCTGTCCAAGGAATTCTTCACCCTATTTTTGATAAGAATTCAAACATGTAGAAGAACAAATTTTAAAGAAGTTCGTGGTTGAGAGTACTAAAAATAAAGTTTAGTATTCACCAGCTTTTACCCGCGACCACAGAATAATAATATATGTACTGCCGCGACTTCGCCAGCGTGGAATGGTTACTTCGGACAGCATCTTTGGTTAACTTCAAAATGATTTCATTCTTTGGTTGGTTGATTTTCGAGAAATAAGAACTTGTGTTTGAACTCTGATCTTTAACGTATATGCATTTCGAATTTCAACAAAATCGGCCCAGCGGTTTGGCTATGAAAGCGTAACAGACAGACTTTTTTATTTATAATATTGTAAGTACTGTATTTTATTACTTATCTATATAATATATAAAAGAAAGTCGTGTTAGTTACACTATTTTACGTAAAGATAGCTCAGAATCAGGAGACGGACAAAGGATGCTTTTTATCTCATTCGGCTGCAAGGAAACTAAGTTTTTTTTTTTATTTTCCTATTAAATGGTGGAATAAATTTCTCCGGAACAGATTAAATTTAATAAATATAGAAATCGAATCTAGGACTTACATTTTGCTACTGCTTCTAAGGGTCTATTACAGAATTTCGTTAATTAAATGCTCTATATTGCCTCTGTGGTCTAGTGGTACTTGCACTCGATTTTTTAGATCAAGGTTCTCGATGCCCGCGTCGGGCAACGAAAGAAATTGTGTTTTTCCAATTTTATTATAAAACAATGTTGCCCGGGCACAGACTAATAATACATAGGTACGTGCCTGATATGCAAACGTTTCAAAACCAGGCTATCAAAATGTCCCCTTTCTATAACACGTTGAAATGATGTCTTACTATCAAATAATTAATTTAATATTATCTGTCTTTTTATATTTTTGTAAGTTAAAAATATTCGTACCTCCTTGTGATATAATTTATCTGTCACTCAAATCCAATCACAATTGAGCCTACCCATTACGGAGATCACGTGAAACAGATGGACAGATTTTTTTATTTTCAATTTAATCCATATAGTATACATTAAAATTTCATGTAAATACACTTTTTTTATTTGTATATGTTAGTTTTCTGATTTATTGTGCTTTTAATTAATTTTATTTCATTCACTAAAAAGCAAGCCTACTGGAAATGAGAATAACAGTTACGAAGGATATTAGTAGCGTGATGATAGTTTCTTAACCTTCTTTAAGAATTGGGCTATCATAATTTACAATAATACATGCTGTAAGCCGGATAAAAATGTATTTTTTCGACTCGCTGTTTCGTAGAAAAAACGCTTTCAAACAAATTGACTTAAGCTTTTAATATTATAAATACGAAAGTTTGTATGTTTGTTACTTCTTCACGCAAAAACTGCTGAACCAATTTTCATGAAATTTGGCACACACAAGGAGGGTATCTTTGATTAAAACTTAACATAGTTTTTATCCCGAAAAATTTCTCCTGTGGGACCATTAACCACGCAGGCAACGCTTAGTGTGGAATGGCCATTAACATCTAAAAGAATTTAATTGAATTGAATCGTTTGGAATGAATGTTAAAACTCTTCCGAGTTGTATGGCCCTGAACGTAATAAAGACGGCAAACCAGCTTCTCTGTACCATCTTCAGGGTTAAAAAAATAAACGAGTACGAACTAAGTGCATTCAAATCTTAGTGCTTTTCCTACGTAATTGATAGCGAATAAGCAGAAAGCTCTTCTGTTGGTGGGAGACAACTAACTGTCGCCATTAGACACTATTAATGTTTTTTGTGCTTCGCAAACTTATAGCCGTGGTCTCATATGGCTGGATTCACAAATAGTTCCCTGTGACCATGCAGTATACGACACAAGCCTGGGCAACTTTGAACTTAGAACACTTCCCCGTTGGAGCTCAGTCGCCGCTCAATATTCCTTGCTTAGTTGAGAAGATCTTTGACCTTCCCGTTGGTCGAGTGGCTAGCGTACATGCCTAGTTAGGCAACCAACCAATTGCGAGGATCGGGTTACATTTCGGGCAGATATTTGTGTGATGAAGGGCAGACATTTTCGGGTCTGGGTGTTTATTAAATTTATTCTGGTATCTATTTAAGTATTTATATGTATTAGTATCGTTGACTAACCCCCATAACACAAGCATATAATTTGCTGACTTCGGGGTTAGATTCAATTTGTGTAAGTTGTCCAGCTATATTTTCATTTTTCCCTTTATGTGGGGCGTCATCTTCCCCTTAAGTCTTTGACGTGAAATGACGCGAAAATCATTGGTGCGTGTGTTTCTTATCATCAGAGACCCGTTTTCTTTGATTTTTTCGTGCATATACTGACGGGTGGAGGATTATATTTTCACCATTTAATAAGTTACTATAGGCCCACCCCGGCTTCGTACGCCAATCACTTTATCTATTAAAAAACTGCATCTAAAGCCGTTGCGAAGTTTTAAAGATTTAAGCATACAAAAGGACTAGGGACAGAGGAAGCGATTTTGTTTATACTATGTAGTGACTAGTTACATATATTACAAAATATATTTGGCAGGTACAAGTAATGAAAGGATTGTATAAAAGATCCGAGAGGAAGGGGCAAGCGATGAAAGGAACGTATGAGATTTGAGAGGTGATGAAACAGTAACGGCAAATGTCCTGAGCCTCGACCCCGTGGCACACTTAACACATATTGCTTTTTTGTTGGCCGACTAATCGTCTAACGGCAAATGAAGACAAAAAAATCCCGCTTTAATTCATCCGCAAATACGAGGTTGCTTGGAACGGGTTAGCTTGAATTTGTTGGTTTGGTCACATTACTTGGAGATTTGCTTTTTTATGGTATAATACAACGAACAAGCACGTGGCTTTCCTGATGGTAGGAGATAACCTCAGCATATAAACACCATAAATGTTCTAGTTGCAGTATCTTTTTGGTGATGATCACTGGGTAAAGTGTACATCAAATAGCTGTAAAATGACGTGTTGCTATCTCCATTGTATTTCTGTTGGCCACTGGATATAGAAAATATAAAAAACCTCATTTAAAAGCTATTTGATGTACATTTTACCCAGTGATCATCACCAAAAAGATACGGCATCAGCCCCCAGGGCGTCAGATCGTCAATTCTACATAAAAAAACCCGGACCAACATAAAGGAAAACATTTTTTTTCCTTGCCTCGTAACTCATTCCGACAGATACTGACTTATCTATAATTTCTGCCTTTAAATTAGTGTCTGGCAATGTAATGATATATTGAGAATAGGGTAGCTGGGAAACTTACCATGTGGCAGATCTCGGCTACAATATGCTGATACACTGATAGGGGATAACCTAGGACAACTGTAAGCGAAGATTATCTCTTATTAGCAAGGGAGCCGGATAAAGCTTTCTTTAACATTTCGTCATAACTTCACTATTAGGCCGAATAGTGGATTTGACTTTGGCTTTGGCGATTTTTGAGAGTGATTGAGCCGTTTATTCGGTACAAGTATAATCTCAAACCTCGACCCAATTGTTGCTTTCATGATTCGTTTGTTTGTCTATGTGCTGGACATAATTCGAAATTTTACAATCGCACAAATCAAAATCTTATTTTACTTACATTTACACTCTGTCGTTTCTCGGACTAGCTAGTTCAGTCCGTATTTCTAGTTCAGTCCTTACATTTTCATCTCGCCACAATACTAGTGCATGTATGTTGCAACTTACATGACCTGCAAATTTACGTGTTCAAACCTACAACCCTGAAGCCGAGACGTCTCGGCTACTCATTTGCGGTGTCTTTAAACTATCTGTTTTTTATTTTCATCAGGCAATTCGTCGACTTCTTTTGTTTTAAACGACTTTTTTAAAAAGGAGGTTCTCAATTTTATTGTGTTTATTTTAAATGTTTTTTTTATGTTTGTTACGCGATTACTCGGCCAATAGCTAATCTATATTGGTTGTTATTTTTTAGAAAGATAGTTTATGATTCCGAGGTGGTCACATATAATTTTATCATGATTTGTCTTTGTTTGAGTCAGACTTAATAATGCATACATTTTTTGATTATGTTGATAACCACGTTTGATGAGCAACTAAGAAATGTATGTGGGACTATTACGGAAAAAGAATGATCAAATCGCGACGTTGTACTAAATAAAATATTTGAAGTCGTTTTTCGCATCATTTTTCGGGTGTTATCCGAAGGCCTTCCACGTATTCACGGAGACAAGAGTTTTCGAAACCGGCGTGTTTGTAAGAAAAGGGCCATGAATGTGGAGGATGCCAGTCAGGTTTGCAAGATCGTGAGGTTTGGGACTCGATACTCGCTGCCTAACCGTTTAGGAACTTGGCGTGAAGATATGTTTGTATGAGTCGGTTTTTGCAGTTTTGCTGCATTTAAAGAACGTGCCCGACGACATCCCGTTAGCAGGTAAATTTGGCACTAGCGACAAGATAAATCTGGCATCCGCGATGCCAAGATATAGTTCACACCTCGACACATATCTATATATTAATACGTGATGCCAAAACTTTAGACCCCTTTTTATGAAAATTACGCGGACGCAGGATCATAAAATTTGGAACACTTATAGGTTATGTGTAGGAGAAGTGCAGAACGCTAATATTTTTTCAATAATAATTTTTATATAAAGTACATTAAACCAATAAATAAAACATTACCCACACTACCATGCATTTGACACAGACAAACAAATATATTGATGATAACGATAAAAGATCACAGATGGCGCACCATACAGTTTGGAAACAAAGTAGTTGGGCTTGAGAAATGAAGATGGCGTTCTTGTCAATAAGATATTAAAATTTATTATGGTCGAATTTCGATCAATGGGTGACCACTAGTCAATATTACCTGTGTGAACATATCAATCTATAAATATGTTTATAAACTCCGATGCACATCGAGTTGACCTACTTGTTTAATGTATTTTCGTTGCGTAGCACGTATTGCATGTGGCTTATCAGATCGGACACCATTTTTAATGATACAGTAATGTAATCTGTTTACACTCTTGCCGTCTTATTGATATACAGGGATTAAAGTACTCTAAGGTTCAACTTGGTATTATAGTTTAAATTACAATGTTATACAAACTGTAATGTCAACTTTACTCCTGCTTTAGTCGATGTTCATTAATAAGACAGTTGGATTTCATTGCATGAGGTCCCGGGTTCGATTTCCGGGTCGGGCAAAAAAAGGAAATTTAGTTATTTCAATTTTCTAATTAAAAAACATTTTTTGGGATTGGTTTCGGGATAGATGCCCGGTTGGCAATAGGCTTTCCACCTATTACTTTGTGGGACTTAGTGTTTTCGGCTAGTTGTAGGTGCCTTGGTTGTGCCTCTGCCTACCTCTTCAGGGACATGGACGTGAAGATACTTCTTAAGACAACTTCTTCTTACTTACTTCTTTAGTGTATGCAAATGATTAAACTTGATGGTCTCCATTAAAGCCTTAAAATTTTCATTTACCTCAAGAAAAATTCGAACTTGCTTACCTCCTGTGAACTACTGCTACTTTTAACCACTGCTAGCTGTTTACCGTGACTTCGTCAGCGTAGATAAGTTACTATTTTCATACACACTTTTGTCAACCCTTATTCCTTTCGCAGTATATTTTTTTCAAAAAGGGGCATTTGAACTCGGAATGTGACTACTTCGAAAGTAGCTCTTTTAATCACAAAAAGACGTTTTAAAATAGGTTGAGAAATGAAAGAGAAATCGATAACATACATAATAAAATCGGAGTCGGACATACCAAAACCTTTTCCTTTTTGTGAAATCCGTGTTGCTCCGGGTCCTTTGTGTAAAATAGACAATTTGCCGTTCTGCCTGACAGCTCATAAGAGGTGAGGTCATATCCATTATACCATTGGTGGCAGAGTGCTGTGCAGCAACTTGCCCGGATAAGGATCCACCGCCTTACGTATCCCTGCTGTCATAAATACAATGTCACTTCTGGACTGTAGGGTAGGGGGTAAGTAGCCCTTAGATTTGCACAATTGGCCTAACACCCCGTCTACAGAACAGCGATGCACCTAAAACATCTATGGTGTTTATAGGCTGTAATTATTTCTGACCACCAGGGGAGTAGCGTGCTTGTTCGCTATTTGTTGTCATAAAAATCGGTTGGCTTTAGTAAGTTGCAGAAGAGCACACTTACATTTTTTTATGATATTGAAAGGCAAAATAGCAGACGCATAAGCCGTTGGTGTTCATACTTCGCATTAAGAAAGTTTCACGCATTTTTTTCTTTCGCATTGCACATGTTAAACTGTGGAAATCAATAGGAATAACAGCTTCAACGACAACGACCGAATTAATGAATATAATTTGAAGATAAGGAGACGATAGCGTCGCGATAGTGCAGACAAAGAGAAACAAACTCCATGACCGATAGGTCGACACTTTCACCAGGGATCAACGAACAGCGCGTCGAAAAGAGATTCTCTTGCACAATACGCGACGATGACGAAACGTTACAGTATTTACATGCAGTGGTTAACTAAATAACCCTCTCGAAAACGTCTGTTTGTTTGCATTCTAATCCATAACTCCATACTAATAATCCAAATGCGAAAGTCTGACTTTTTTATGTTATAGGAAGGCAAACAAGCAGACGGATTTCTTGTTGGTAAGAAATTCACGCCGCCTAGAGACACCAAAGGTGGTAATGGTGCGTTGTCAACCTGAGGTCGGGATGTTAGGCCTCGAGCAAAAGTAAGTTTACCCTCCGAACCGGAACACGTCATGACGTTATGGCGGCAGGAATAAGTAAGGCGGTGGTACCAATCCGGGCGAGTCGCTGCCAAACTCTACCACCTAGCCGGATGACTGTCTGTTAATCTTTGACGGCTGAACCGCTTTAGGTGAAGTTCATATTTTAAACATTGACTATTGGAACGAAGTTCCTTATCGGGCGTTGTGAAAAGGGGCTAGACGGAAAAAATCTCACGAAAAGTTGCCACGACACTTTTTGCTGTAGTAAAATAAGCTATTGTAAGCTGTGCGGCGTGCGCATGTTTCTCTGTCTGCCTCACTTCTAGAGATAGAGAGAGAGAGAAACTTCGTTCCATCCGGGTCTCCCTTGACACCTCTCAACTTTTTTTTTTCCAAATATCAACCCCCAAAGTACCATAATAGGGGATGAAAGTTTGGGTGAAATCGCAACTATTTTACGCTGTCTAAGTCGCGGGCAAACAGCTAGTGGTAGTATTTAAATCTATTTTAACTACTCGTTTATGTTAAGAAACCGTTGCTAAATGTGTCTGTCAGTTGCACCGTTCATAGATACTGAGGCCCGTTATTTGCACTGTAAACGATCGTTATATTACTGTTAATGACAATCGTTAATCTTGCAAGTCCAGCACTGAAAATGACTAGTTTAAATTTTGTTAAATATAATTTGTTATTTGTAACAGTAAGATAAGGATCTTCACGCCCATATCCCCAAATGTGTAGGCAGAGGCACAACCTACTAACCATGGGTACCTACCCACGACTAGCTGAAGACACCAAGTCCCACAATGTGATAGTTGGCAAGCCTATCGGGCACATCCAATCCCGAGCAACATTTTTTTACTAGTAAAGGGGAAATACCAGATTTTCTTTTTGTTGCCCGAATTCGAACCCTTACTCCGGTATTCGAACCCTTGACCTCATGAAGTCAAGTCCAACACTTGGACCGCTAGACCAGAGATGTTTCGTTATTTGTATCTAATGTAAGTTTTGGTAACGTCGTGAAACCTGACCGTTTAGAACCGGCTTCCCAAAAAAGGAGCAGTTTTTTAGAAGCCGGTTTTTACGGAAGGTCGTTTTGGATCTCCGTTATTTATGAACGGATTTAGAATTTTATTTGAGAATTTACTTCCTGTTTAGTCTGGTTTTATAAAAAAAGTTAAGTTTTTAAAAAAAAGGCAAATTTTTAGATTTTGATTTGCCAATTTTATATGTATATCAAATTTCGTCAAAATCGGTTTAGGTGAAAGAGCACCAGACAGACAGATTCTCGCATTAATAAAATTGGTACATAGATGGAATCAGTGAACTCTTTTTTGTTGTGTTGATTATTGTCAGGAAAAGGTTTTTATGAAGAGAAAACCCGGAAAAATTTCAACAGAAAAATTTGGAAAACAATACTTGAACATTTTT
Organism: Calephelis nemesis; assembly: GCA_002245505.1. Lineage (NCBI taxonomy): Eukaryota > Metazoa > Arthropoda > Insecta > Lepidoptera > Riodinidae > Calephelis > Calephelis nemesis. Next base: position 300,952 of record NJDD01000194.1, read on the forward strand.
ATGTAACAAATGTTAGTACCTTTAGACGTATTTTAACAAAGTTCGCCGGGTCGGCTAGTTCACTTATAAAAGTTACATAATTCATGATAGGTGCTAACAGCAGAGCAAAGACGCACTTGCATTAAATTAACAACATAAATCTATTATACTAGTTACGCAAGGTTTCGCCCGCTTTTAAGGGGCCATATACGCTAAAATACGTCAGCAGTTTACTGTTTTTTTCATACAGCAATCATGGATCTTGGTGACAAAAATACACAAGATTAACATGAATATGCTTTACTAGACCAGTGTTTCAAAAACACGATTCATTTCACTTTTGCTCGATAGAAAAAAATGAAAAAGTTAACCCTTTTTTGAAAGCAAAACGCAAATGTCTACTACTTCAAATATGAAAATATCGACACCAGATTTAACGTAAACATAGATAAGTACCATATCTAAAAGATAAGTGTTTCAGTTTTGATACTTTTTTTCAAATTACTTTTATAGTGTCAAAAATAGTGATTTGTCGCTTAAGACGTTTACTTTCGAGCGCCATTGTTCATAGTAATCATGGAACGGGGGAGCGCGGTGATTGATTGATTGGATTGGTTGGCTGACTGAGTATGGGGCCTTAAGTTAGTTCCCCCACGAGCATCAGTTGAGATATCGGGATAGAAACTATAAAGTATATTTTTTTAAATTAAACCAAATTACAAATAATAACGAGGTAATATTAAAATCGGTTCCGAATCCGAGCCCCGAATATACATTGTGCCAACAGATTTGAATACATATATAGATATTCTATATTGAAAAACATACAAACAATTTAAGTAAACGGTTACAATGACCTAGTAGCAGACGGAAATGCCTATTCTAAGAAGAAATGATCTCATACAGACAAATGTTGAGGCAGGACTAACTATAATCACGCCCCAATCAAGGGGTGATGGGTGATGGGGGAGGGGTCACAATGGTGACCTTGGTAGAAACTTTGTTTGAAACATATCAAAATTTGGCTTAAATCTTCGTTCCAATGTAAACTGCAAAGGCAACAAATTTTTTTTTTTTATAACATTGGAAGGCAAACAAGCAGACGGATTTCCTGATGGTAAGAAATTCACGCCGCCTAGAGACACCAAAGGTGGTAATGGTGCGTTGCCAACC
>NJDD01000194.1:326252-346123 GCA_002245505.1 Calephelis nemesis
TAATGTAGATCGACAAATAAATACATATTATACGATTGCCCCTTTGATCTTCATTGCGTTGCGTAATAAACTAATTTAAAGTTATCGCTATCTTCTTCCAACGAAAGTAATAGAAAGAGACAAGAGACAAGGCTGTCAGATTAGTTTGCACACGACATTTCTAAAGACGTTTAGTCCGTTCCTCGGTTGAATTTTTAACATGTTTGGAACAATCTGACACGTCTTCAATGTTCCATCTCTTTGGTTTTCTTTAAAAAAGATAACACAAATCTAAAATAAATTTAGTTTTTGCACAGTAGAATGACCACCATGTGATTAAACTTTTATTGAAAGTATGTTGATGACGCCCGCGCCTTGATGATGTCATATTCCGGTCCGGGTTATGAGGTAGCCAGTAGACTTGCACAATAGGCCTGTAAGAGCAAGCCACATAACAGAAGTGACCTATTATTAATGGCATTTATAGTCTTACCATCAGCAGAGCCGTGTGATTGTTCGCTGTCTTGCCAGCTATCGCATAAAAAATACCGTGAGCTCGAAAGAGTTCTAGCTGTATATGTCACTCAAACCATCTTTGCTACAAGTTACAAAACAATTTTTGGGATTATGGGCTTTACACGTGTATTTCTTACCATTTACCAGTCGAAATTTAATCGTCTCTGTGGTCTAGCGGTCCGGAGCCGGACTTCTTTAGGTCGCGGGTTCGATCCCCGTGTCGAGGAACCAAAAAAATAGAATATGTTTACTTTCAATTTTCTATCAAAAATAAAGTAGTCCGGGTTTGAAAATGTATACGGTTGGTGATAGGCTTGCCACCTGTTACATTCTGTGACTGTGTCTTCGGCTAGTCGTGGGTGCTCTGATTGTGCCTCTGCCTAAATCTTCGGGGATATGGATGAAGATACAAACTCAAAAAATAAACTCAGTTTCTTTGTCTTCTAACATAAAAAGTTTCAATGTTAGCAACCCTAATAATTCCAACATGAGAGTCGAGTAATGAGATTGATCCCAGGATTAATATACATTATTCTCGTGGTCAAGTAATTCATTACATTATTAAGATGTTCTCATAATTGAGTGACGATATAATATCTTGTTTACCCCAGAGTATCGCGTTGTTTTCGCAGAGACGAAATCTCCGACTGTTACAATAACAAAGCGATTTGTTAGGGCTTCACCGCTTGTTTTCACAGATTATACGCGAAGATCGTGATAGTTTTCCTAGTTAAGCTAATAAAATTATTGTGACACCCTTAACTCACCCGTTGTTTACTTGTTCTTAACCGAGTTCAAAAACCAAGGAGGTTCTCAATTCGGACGGTATATATTTTTATGTATGTACACCGATTTCTTCGTGCTTTCTGAACCGATTTACGTAATTCTTTTTTTGTTTGATGCGGAATAGTTTCGACTTGATCCCATAAAATTTGATGCAGGTAAGCCCATTAGTTTTTATTTTAAGAGCATTTATTACCTATTTACACCTACGCCGATAATAATTTTTATTAAATTTAAACATATCAGCAATTAACCTAAAAAGTATGAAATAAAAATAACTACGTTAATTAAAACCGAATTCAAAGCTAAAAAATAATAAAGATTTAATATTAATTATATACCTTACTACCTCTTACTTATAAATATTAGTTTAAGGCTTGGCACCGACTTCAAATGTATTAATAAATTTGCAAATTAAATTAACTCAATTATTTAGCAATTTAAATTACTTATAGTACCGACTTAATAGGTTGTATATAATTATTGTTAAATCTTTATTATTTTTTACTCTTTAGTTTTGAAGTCGGTTTTAAGTAACGTAATTGGTTTTATTGAGTTTATAGTCTAGCGTGCCTGTGTTGGACTTGACTTGATAAAATCCTGGGATCGATCCCCGTGTTGCGCTATAAGAAGAAAATATGTTTTTCACTTTTTCTAATAAAACAACGCTACTCGGGGTTGGCTATGTGCCTGGTTGGCGATAGGCTTTCCACCTATCATCGTGCGGGACTTTGTTTCTTCAGATAGTCGTTTTTTTTTTTATAGAAGAGGAGGCAAACGAGCAAGTGGGTCACCTGATGGGAGGTGATCACCTCCGCCCACGGACACCCGCAACACCAGGAGTATCACAGATGCGTTGCCCTGGTTGTAATTCTGTTGTGGTACTGTAGTGTCTTTAGCCATAAAAAGTCACCTATTGTAATTACATTAATGAAATATATTTTACTAGCTGTTACCAGAGGCTTCGCCCGTGAGAAATTGAGATGTAAGCTATCCTATTTTTCAAGTTAGGCCAAACTGCACACGGTGTGTAAATTTGATTGATATCGGTTAAGTAGTTTAGGAGTCCATTGCGGACAAATAACGTGACACGGAATAGTATACATATATTAAGACTAGCAGCCCGCCCCAAATTCGCACGGGTATAAAATGTACTTCCTCTTCAATCACTTTATTAAACAAAACCGCATCAAAATCCGTTGCGTAGTTTTTTAAAGATTTAAGCATACAAAGGGACATAGGGACAGAGGAAGCAACTTTGTTTTATACTTATTATTATAATTTCTTAATCTATCTATATAATCGCACTAGCAGTTTTACGCAGCTTCGCCTGCGTAACTTGGCTTCTACTATACCAATTTGGATGAAACAAAGCCTATGTCACTCGTGGATAATGTAGCTTTTGAATGGTGAAAGAATTTTTAAAATCAGTCCAGTAGTTTTTGAGCCTATTCATTACAACCAAACAAACAAACAAAGTTTTCCTCTTTATAATATTAGTATGATTAGTATCATTTAGTCTTTTTGGTGTATGGGTTTATGCCAAGAGAAGGATCATATGAAGACATAATTGTAGGGAAAGTAGAAAACATAATGCTTTAATCCATACAAACTGTTAGTAGATGTTAATTTTAAATATACGAAGCGATATGTAAGGCGGTACAAAGTTCGCTAAGTCGACTAGGTGTAAAAAAAATACCTACAGAGACTTCTTTCGGCAATTCCTAATATATTGTCGTCATTCCACATGTTTATCAAACTAAAATGCTAGCTTACTTTTCGCTAACTTTATCGTTAGATCAGATATTTAAAATCAGATAGCGATGATGGAAAGATAAGATAAGAATTTGAACTTACGATAATTTTATTATTGTCTTCGTCCGTGGTAGAGTAGGGTACTACAAACTACTAAGCACAAATTATTAAATTAAAATATATTGTTCGTGATACAGTGTGGCCCAGTGTTAGGCCTTTATTAAAACAATCGATACTAATATTATAAAAGCGAAAGTCTGTCTGTCCGTCTGTTCATATTTTACAACGAAACCGTTCAACCTGTTTATAAAATTTCATATGGATGTAGCTAAAGATCAGGGTTCAAACATAGATTCCTTTTTTCAAAAATCACCTCCTAAAGGACTATAATAGGAGATGAAAGTTTGTTTGATAATCGTAACGCTAACGAAGTCGCGGGCAAACAGCTAGTAAAGAACAGTGGGGAAACTTAATTTTATAAAACAGATTCAATAGGCAACAAATTAAAAAAAAAAAAAACATCGCGAAGCCGGACCGCGTTGCTATTTATTTTTCTTATTTAAATATGTAAAAAACTGTTTTAAAGTTTACATTCGTTGGTCGCCTCTGTGATCTAGTTGTGCGTGGGACTTGACTACATAAGGTCCTGGGTCCATCTTCGAGTTGGGCAACAAAAAAATATTTTTTTAAATTTTCTTTTAAAAACAAACGTTGCTCATAATTGGATATGTCTCCGACTGGCTTTAATCTGGGTACCTTTCACATTGTAGGACTTAAAGTTTACAAACCAATTTGCATATATTGTTGCCACATTAAGTTTGTATCTGAGTGTGCCAAGTGCCAGTTAATTTTCGCAATACTGACAGTTTTTGCACCCACACAAGTTCATTAATGTCACGTAAAAATCTTTTATAAGCATTTTTAAGTTATTTTTAACAGATTGATGGTAATTTTGTTGTGCACTCGCTAAACTAATTTTAAGTTATCGCTGTCTTCTTTCAACGAAAGTAACAGAAAGAGACAAAAAACTTTTAGTACTGTCAAATTAGACCGTACAAGTCATTTCTACATGCGTTTAATCTATCATTCCGAAAACGTCGATTAAAAACATCACAATTTGACATGTTCGGACTATCCTGACATGTCTAAAATGTTCCATCTTTTTTGTTTTTATTTCATTTAAAAAAAGAAAGCAAGCATCTAAAATAAGTTTAATCTGTGAACAGCAGAATCACTACCATTGTCTCGCCTCCGTCGTTTAGCAGACTGGACTTGACTTCTTGAGGGTTCGATGAAAGTAACTGTGTATTTTTTATCATATATATATATAAAAATCTTGTGTCACGATGTATGTTGCCGATAAACTCCAAAACTACTGAACCGATTTCAATCAAATTTACATGAATCCGTATTTTGGTCTAACTCAAAAGATAAGATAGTTATCATCTCAATTATTCATTTATGTCGTGAATATAAACGAATAAAATGTATTAAATATTTTTCCATATTGATTGTTAAGTGACTATTAAGGTCAGGCGATATGAAGTTCGCCGGGTCAACTAGTTTTCTTATAAGAGTGACGTTGCCAGGGATTGGGTATGTGCCCAGTTGGCAATAGACTTGCCAACTATCACAATGTAGGAATTAGTGTCTTCGGCAAGTCGTGGATGACTTGGTTATTTTCTACCTTTTCCTACCTCTTTAGGGATATGGGCGTTAAGTTATTTTTAAACACAGAATATACATACATTAAGAAACAAATGGTTTTGTATTACTAATGTCAGGAAACCTTTTCTTGATTGTAAACTGATTTATTAACTATATTTCATTAGAAAATACTTATTTTATTGGCTTATGCTATAAGTAAAAGTTGTGTAAAATCGGTTTATTTAGTTCTTAAAGACATTATACACGGTTGTAAACACGCTATTCACGCCAACAAAGACAATGTTAAAGGAAACTTTGTTTCTTGTTTATCCGATCATTATTAAGTTTGGATTGTAATCTGCAGTCCAGACGGATGCAAACCAATGTTTACAACTGTCTAGAATCCTAACAGTCCTATTAACAAACAGAGAGTAAAGTACATAGAAGTAAACTTAGTTCATATTATAGTCTGTACCTCAGTGTAATAAGGACTGTACTACCAGGTTGAACCTTAGAGTATTTTAATCTCTGTTTTAATAAAACGGCTAAGGTTTTACCCTGTATTATTTTTATGTTAAGTATCTTTGGTTGAAAAGCTGATTTAATTCGTCAAATATATGAATTCTGCCCATAAACGTTGAATATAAAAAACAATAAATAAATATTCAATTTGTTCCACTTTCAGTCTTCTTTTGTTCTTTAATAGATTACGTTTAAAAAAAATAACAGAATTCCTTTATATTTTACTAGCCTACACTCGAGGCTTTGCCTGCGTACCAAGTTATATTTTTTTGTACAAACTGTATCCCATGTGTTATACTGATGCATAAATTATTTACCTGTATAGTTTCATCTAAATCCGTTCAATAGTTTTCGCGTGAAAGAGTAACGAACATCCATCTATTCTCATAAATTCGCATTAATATTAGTAGAAATAGGATTAATAGCAATTAAAAAAGTATAAATAAGCTAAGCAATTAAAACTTTGTAATTTGAAATTTTATCTGATTGTAATAAGCTGTTTCATCCGAAATTGCATATACCAATTAAATAATGATTCATGATTTAAACATAAGGTAGTTTTTTTTGTTGCAAAGGCGTGATTGTCATCAATGCCTGAGCGGATTACGATCTGCCCATAATTGCATAAATGTATATGATGTATACTGTGCAGTTTTCTAATACGCTATCGATTATTTCAATGTTTCTCAGTTCGTGTTACCCCCAAGTGTGTATACATGAATTCAGAGGTACGTATCACTACATAGTATAAGACAAAGTGGCTTCCTCTGTCCGTATGTCCCTTTGTATGCTTAAATATTTAAAACTACGCAACGGATTTTGATGCAGTTTTTTTAAATGCATAAAGTGATTGAAAAGGAAGGTTTATATGTATATTTCATAACCGTGCGAAGCCGAGGCAGGCCGCTAGTAGCAATCTAAAATGAATCCACTTCAACTGAAATTAGTCATTTCTATAAATACGATAATGACCTATTTTACCGACCGGTTTAGGCTTTATAAGAAAGAAAAGGCCATACAAAGGGCACATAGGACAAGTCTATGTAATAATAAAATATACAACAAGATCGAAACGCGGCCACACACTGAGAAAAACCGGCGAAATAAACTTAACGGGCTTGTCATTTTCCTCATTTTACAAGATGTATACAACAATTAAAGTATTAACACATTATATTTTTATTATAAATCGCTCTTATCTGCTAAATTTCAACGCAACGTATAATAGGCTTTTTCATATAATTTCCGAGAGTAGCCGAAGTCTGGAACTCTCCTAATGAAACTCTCTCCTAACAATTAAGGTGTTTTTTGAGTAACAACTCATAGCCTTCATGCGTTGGGTTTTCTAGATATAAAAAAATGTGTATTTTTGTATTAATACATATTTTTATGTGCGTAATGATAATATTTTATAATAACAGTTCAATTGTAAAATTAGTTCAACAGTTTTTTTTTTGTACCAAAAATCAGCAAAACTTTTTAATTTTTTTATGAGAATGACCTTGTTCTCATTGTTCGAGCTCTTGTAATTCACATTTGATTGGAATATTTATATATTGTAATCACAAGCTTTTTTATTTCACCTGCTCGTTTGTTAGTTTTATTAGTGTGGAACAAATTTTGGAACTGAATTTTGAAACAGATGACCTCAACCGATTAAGCAATATTTTTTACTAGATCTCAGTTTTAATGACAATATAATTATAAGTATTGTCAATCCAAAATGGCAGTCGTATATTATTTGTTAATTTTAGTTTTAGTTTTTACCTCGAAAAAACTATAGACTCACCTTGAGCTATATTTAGCATTAAGCTAATAAAGATAATAGGGTTCTAGATTATTGTAAACATTGGTTTGCATCCGTCTGGACCGTTAATTTAATGCAAATTTAAAGATAATTTCAAAATTTCAACAAAAATTCCTCCAAGGTTACCTTTGTTGGAAGGCTTGATTACAGCCGTCTAGAACACATTTAAAGGTGACATTTGGATTTTTTAATTTGTTGATGTTATGTTGTTAAATACTATATATTAATTCTTTATTTTACACAACAGATATCACAAAATATACTTACAAGTAAATAAGTACAAAAGGCGTGCTTATCTGTAATGAAAAAAAATCTTTGCGAACCCGTAAAAGGAAATTTGTAAATAAAAGAAGTACACCTGTGTACAGATAAATAAATAACTAAATATATTATATTTAATAAACTTACACATATGATATAAAAAAATTATAAAACAAAAATAAACTAAACATAAAATAAAAGTAAATTTTCTTTACGCATTAAGAGTCTAAAGTATGACAAGGAAATGCTCTTTTAATTTCTATTTGGAACAAAAATTTCCCCCCACAAATTGGGAGATTAATTAATTACCCGAACATTCGTCACACTGTTGTTGAGTTCGAAAAAAAGAATAAAGTACCCAGTTATGGGTCAACCATAACCGGTATACATAACCGTGATAACTAAGTCGGGCACCAGTACTTACCGAGTACGGTAAATGCTTACTTTTACGTTTGGTTATCCAATTGACCAACTTTCAAGTTTCAATCCGAAACATCTGTCTGCTGCTAATGGCGATCATTTATTGCTTTACAATGGCAAAGTTAGCGGGACTCGTACATATTGTGATCGCGTAAATCGCTTCTTAAAACTCACAAATAATAAAAGCTTTCTAAAAGCTATTTCTGCCGCGATAACGTCATGACGTGTTCCGGTTCGGAGGGTAAGGTAGCCGGTAAACTTACTTTTGCTCGAGGCCTAACATCCTGACCTCAGGTTGGCAACGCACCATTACCATCTTTGGTGTCTCTAGGCGGCGTGAATTTCTCACCATCAGGAAATCCGTCTGCTTGTTTGCCTTTCAATGTCATAAAAAAAGAGTAGGTATTGAACGTGGAGGAAGCTAGGTAGGAATAGTGAAACTTGGCACGCAATAAAAACTCTGCCTTGCAAGGGACTTGGCGTGAATGTATTTATTTTTATGATATTGAAATGCAATCAAGCAGATGGATTTCCTGATGGTGAGAAATTCACGCCGCTTAGAGACAGTAAAATGTATTAATGGTGCGATGCCGATCTGAAGCCGGGATGTTAGGGAATCCGAACACGTCAACGGCAAGTGCTAACGTTATTGCGGCAGGAATTGATGAGGCGGTTGTGCTAATCCGGGCGAGTAGCTGTGAAACTATCACCTAGTTAGATGTCACGGTTTAGTGTCGGTAATATGCTTACTACCACCAAGACCGTGACAGCATCGCTCGCCTTTTACAAGCTGCCTGGCAGGAAGGTAGATGGTCTATTCTTCAAATGAGCCCGGACAAACACGGGGAAAGCTTATTGCACATATATGATTAGTATTCGTCCTATGAAGCCCCTATCTTAGTTTTAAGTAAATAAATTGTCTTCTTCACCCTAAAGTTGCCCTGCAGAGATAGCTCGAAGCTGTAAGACCTCCTTTGTACTATAAAATTAATGTTAAAAGTGTTTTGTGTATTTTTGCTTATAGCTTCGTATTGCTCTTTAATTTTTTGCTGCGTAATAAAGTGTAAATTCATTTATTTATTGTTTCTTTAAATAAGCTAGTGGTAATGTAGTAATTACCACAAGTCTATATTTTAGTCATTGTTAGGTGTTGAAGTGATGTGCTGCAAGTATTGGTACCATTGTTTTGTCTGTCGTAAATTAGTCTGTGTAGTTGTGGGGTCTTAGAGAATTACCGATGTTAAATTTTCAGATATCACTACATAGTATTTCAAGTTTCAAGTTTAGAGAGAGAAAGTGGTGTTAGTTACACTATTTATAAATCAAGAACGGCTAAACCGATTAGGCTGAAAATTGGTGGGAAGGTAGCTTAGAACCGGAAGAAGGACATAGGATACTTTTGATCCTGTTCGATTGTGAGGAAACTGGGAAAAACAAAATTTTAATTTTTCCCATACAAACTGAGCGGGCGCGACACAAACTGAGCGGGCGCGACGGAACGAAGTTCGCGAGAACAGCTAGTCACTACATAGTATAAAACAAAGTCGCTTTGTCTGTCCCTATGTCTCTTTGTATGCTTAAATCTTTAAAACTACGGAACAGATTTTGATGCGGCTTTGGTAATAGATAAAGTGATTGAAGAGGAAAGTTTATATGCATATTTTTCATACCCGTGCGAAGCCGGGGCGGGCCGCTAGTTGAATTTAAAATGTTAAATAAGGTTTCAATCGACGTCGGTTTCTAGTAACTGAAAATCTGACGTTTATTTCCGTGTAAGTACGCTACGTCTAAAATGGACTTTCTAATGAAAAATCTATTAATTATAATCTGGGTAACTTATAACTACGGATCATTAGTAAGAGAATCAGTACGTAACGGGAAGTTGCGTAAGTATAGGGGAAAACGAAACCGCACAAACGTCACCGCGGATTGATGCCGTTGTGGGAAAAACTTCGAGTTCCCATTATATTTACTTTGTATGATTATAATTGGTATTAGTAGTAAACAGGCGTGGCAGTGACGTAGTTATGAGTCACTATTATCGTTTTCGTCCTATCTTTGTCCGGGACTTCCTTCGTCCGGCATAATATGTATTGACCTGAAAAATATTACTGTTTTAACGATAAGGTCGCCTTTGTGTATTATTTAGTTTTTGAGCATGTTTTGTTTGATGAATTCGCGGTTTCTTTGTTTTTGGCGAAAAATTAAAAGTTGCAATTTTGCCAATGATAAGTACAGTACCATGCTTCCTTTCTCTTGATTTTTATATCTCGACGAAAAGAGAGGTCTGTTATAAAGCTTAACGTCTCTTTATTCTCCTCTCCCTCACCCCCTTCTCTATATGTGTACACACACACCCTTCTCTGTCTGTGTGTGTGACTATCTGTCTGTTTGTCTTTGGTATCATCTTTCGCGTTTGGTTTGTTTAAAAGCTGCCTTGTTGAGGTGGTTTTTAGCGTCATTGCAAGGTCTGAATGAATACAGGTCTGCAATGTAACTATCTATAATATAAAAATAAATCACTGAATGTGTTGGTAAGCGCATAACTTCCGAACGACTGGACGGATTTGGCTAATTCTTTTTTTATTTTGTTAGTTATTATCAGGAGAAGGTTCTTATGAAGAAAACCTGGGAAAGTTGCTTGGAAAATGGGAAAAATAATACTATATTATTTTCCATACTGAAAGGGTGCAACGAAGTTCACCGGGACAGCTAGTTTATTATACATTTTTTAATTTACTTTAAAGGTGGTATAGCAATCATTTTTGCCACAATATTTTAAATACATATGTGTAAATAGAAACCAAAATATCACTTTAGTTTATAGTGATTTTATTGTGCACAAACTAGACTTATTTTAGATTAATGCTATGCTATCTTTTTCAAATGGAACTAAAGACATGGAACATTTTTGATATGTCAGATTAGTACGGACATGTCAAATCGTTATGTTTTTTAATCAAAGTTTTCCTAGGAATAGATTGAAAGTCTATAGAAATGTCCTATACAGACTAAACTAACAGCAATAAAAGTTTTTGTTACTTGTGTTTGTTACTATTTGTGTGTTACTTTAGTTGGAAAATATAGCAAAAAAAAATAAAAAAAAATACTGATTTGTTTTTCTTATTGTTACAGTATTAGACCAAACGGACGGTAGACCAGTAAAACTCAACAATGTCGAACAAACCCAATCCAAACCGACCACACAGTTCATCACAGAAGACGAGGAGGTAAGCCTAAAATTCTATACTCTCAAAAAATTGTGTAATCGTAAAAAAATATATATTAGTAATAAAACTAAGAATGAATTGGAGTCAACATAGGACTTATTCGCGTCATACCAAGGGACTAGAATATGCCTGGACTGTATTGCGATTTTTTGTAAGTGCTACGTTTTTTTAACCGACTTCGAATTTTACTCAGTGTTTTTGTATGTTTAGACGACCTAATTATTAAAGCCTTGATAAAATTATTTAATTTTTAATTTCCCGCCAAAAAATTTATACTTTTCGTAGCGCAACAAAACAAGATATTGTGTAATTAATGGATTAATAAAACAGGTGCTAAAATAGTTTAGTAGTGTGTTTCGTGTGGTGTTGGATATATTTGGGGTATAACCATCTGGTAAGTCCAATCCATTTATTGCGCACTGTCTTTCCTGTTTTATTGTGCTATAATACGTTTACATTTTTTGTCGGCAAAATGGCTAATTAAAATTATTTGTATTTTCGTATGGATTTCCTAAAATTAACACCTTCCTATATCAACTGTTAAAGTTGTTTTTTTTGCAGTTTACTACGCCTAAATGAACACCTTATGTGTTTTAGATTATAGATTTCGATTTCTACAGAAATAAGCGAAAATTACTTACGCTGTCTGCATTTACATTTACTGACGGTCAATAACAATAATAACCTATCTGCGAAAAGAGATTTTAAATTTATGCACATGTCCGTTGCTTTGGAAAAAAATTTCGATGTTTTTAAAAAGATAAAAGTAACACCATTATATTTAAAACTTTCGTCAGCAATAGACGAAAGGATGCAAGTTTATATCCCTCCTGAGGTAAAAACTATCTTTATCCTTATTCTTATAAACATAAATCCCTGTTTCCCTTGGTCATCGTATCACTCCTAAACGGATGAACTAACTTTGCTGTTTTTTTGTGTTGTTATTCTATAAAAAACAATATACTTCTTATATGTAAAATTCTCGTGTCACTATGTTCTTTCCCGTACTCCTCCGAAACGGCTAGACCAATTCTCATGTTGAGTAGGTCTGAGAATAAGCCAACCTCTATTTTTCATACCCCTTAATGATTAAAGGGTAACTCACCCCATTTTTTTTACTAAAAGTACATTAAAAATGTAGCAGAACAATGTCTGCCGGGTCAGTTAGTTTGCTATAAAATTAATATGTCCTTACAGGCGTATAGTGGCCGTGGGTGTGTATGGCGTTTAATATCTGCACTTGAAGCTGTTCTTAATGTTTACAAAATCTGATACATAAAAGATAACGGAACATATTATATGTTCCGTGATCAAAAATTGCATGAATGCGATATTATGAATATTATGAACGCGAAAGTCTGTCTGTTCTTTGCAGTTTGACGGCTAAACCACTGAACCGATTTTGATAAAATTTGATGTGCATATACCTAAAGAAACAAGTTCAAACATTGGCTAAGTCTTTTCAAAAATCAGCTCCCAAAGGCTTATAATTGGGGTTTAAAATACTGTACGAAAATCGTTACTATTCTACACTGGTGAAGTCGCGGACAAACAGCTAGTTCTTTGTATTTATAAATTGTTATTACTAATAAAAATAACGTTAGCTATAATTTTATTGTAATATAAAATAAACACATTTTAAATTTAAATTTTTAATTAATACAATATAACATAATTTCGTTTGTTAAAATCTTAATGCAATCTGTATACATTTATTTCATTTTACGTTAGAGTTTTGAAATAGCAACGAATCATAAGCATAATTTATTTGTGTCTTGAACCTATTAACAACGTAATAATATAATGATCATTAAATTGAAGATATTTATATCCATACTTCATATTAATACTAATATGCGACAGTCTGTCTGTTACACTTTCAAGGCTAAACCACTGGACCGATTTTAATGTAATTGGATATTCATGAAAATTAAACCCGAGTTGAAACCTTTGCTATTTTTTTTTAAATCTAACCGTAATGTCTTTTATGAGAAATTGAAAAAAAAATATCCCCACGTCCATAATATCTCCGAAGGGGTTGGCAGACGCACAACCAAACACTAAGTCCCACTGTATGATAGTGGCAAGTCTATCGCCAACAGGGCACATACCCAATCCCGGGCAATGTTATTTTAATAGGAAATTTAAAATACGCATTTAAATATTTTTTTTGCCCGACATGGGGTTCGAACCCGGGGCTTCAAGAAGTCCGTCGCCGCACCGCTATACCACAGAGAAATGAAAACTCCTCGAGATATCGCAACTTCAAAATCACATTAATTGGATTTACCAAAAAGCTTTATATAATATAAGCGTATTGGAGTGTGACGTCACGTTCGAGTATTTTGTATGCATGTCACAGGAATTTTGTTCGATAGCTATATTAAATGTTGCGTTTGTGGTATGGGTTGTGGTTTTACATCAAAATCTTATTAAAACTGCACGGATTATATTCATTGTATCTATACTTATAAAGTAACATGTCCTGACTGACTGATTCATCATCGCCGATCAAAAACTGGTAGAGTTACAGCCATAAAATTTGGTATGTTGGGTAATTTTGAGTAGACATCCATAAAGGAAGGAATTTTGTAAAATTCTTTCGCTAAGTTGGTGATAAAAGGGTTGAAAGTTTGTTCCATACAAACTTCCATACAAGACTGTCATTTCATAAGTTAAAAACATGAAACTTTATTTTTGGGCCACCTACTTATTAAAAATCTGTACATACGTATTTAAGCGTTTTTGGAAATTCTGTCTTTAAAGGTGTGAAATAGGGGTTGAAAGTTTGTATGAAAGTCCTAATTAATGGGCTAATCCTAATCTAAATCCTAATTAATCAGTAAATGTATTATTAACTGCCACGCGAACAAAGCCGCGGTTAACAGCTAGTTTTTTTAATAATTTAATGTATATAAAATATGTTAACTCATCTAACTTTAAATAATCATTAAACAGGTAAAACTTCGATATACTTAAAATTAAGTTCGTACATTTTTCTTGCTTGTACTTTATGCACTTGATATGTTATGTTTAAGAAACGAAATATCAGTCGTCTACCTTAATATTTCAATAACATGTCTACAATAATATAGAGACTTGATAAAGCTTTGTTGCTAGGATATTTTTAATTAATTGCTACAAATAAACATGGTCCAGACGATATATTATTTCTATATTATATCGCAGACATGCGATAGGTACCTGTAGGCGTTTGAAATTCCCCGTAAGATAATTCCGGTCTTCGCCTGACAACACACCGCTTCCTTGTTGCCTATAAGCGAAGTGTGTTTTTAACCGAGGAATTTGTGTTTTTAAAAAAGGAGGAGGTTGTCTATTCGACTGTATGTTTGTTACGAAATTTTTCAGTCAATAGCAAACCGATTTTGATGTTTCTTTTTTAGAAAGATAGTGCAAGATTCCGAGGTTGTTCCATATTTGTTTTATAATTATTCAACAAGTTATTTTTAAGTTATAATTTTTTCACTTATAGTTTTTTGAGTTACACTTAATAGTGAAAAATGTTATGCATTATTAAGTCTAACTCAGAAACTGCTAGTAGAATGGTTATAAAATTTATGTGGGACTATATTGGAACCGTTTGTTACCTTTCGACAAAAGAATGATTAAATCGCGACGTAGTACCCAATTAAGGAGTCTTTTTTTGCAGCTTTCCTTCGGTCAATTATAGCCTTCCAATCTTGTTGTATCAATTACGCGTGACGATGTTTATGCGTGATGGACTCCTAAACTACTTAACCGATTTCAATCAAATTTTCACACTATGTGCAGTTTGATCCACCTTGAAAGATAGGATAGCTTACATCTCAATGTATCGTAGGCGAAACCGCAGGTAACAGTTAGTATTATATTAAATATCTAATGAAAAGATGACTTCAATTGACGTGGTGTGGTAACAATAGCTCTTGAAATTAAAATAATAAGGCCTTTTTTTCCATACACGTGTAAACGCAGACGAATTAAGTATTCGTTCATGTAACGCGGTCTGAATAACATTAAATATCAAACAGGGAAAATCTTGAAAAAATCTAATAAATAAATCAGAAGTGGGATCGATATAAAATTTAAATTAGAATTCACGTGTTTCTGCTTATTTCAAGTGTTGTAACGTTTTGAACAAAGAACACTTGGCAATATTTAAACAAACTACATAAAATATATAAAGTCCTGGTTGCCACGGAATTTGTTTTGCCGTTTCATCTCCTGAATGGCTAGGTTAGTTGGTGATAGTTTTTTTTTATTTTATTGACATACTAGTAAATAAATACAACACACATACGTCTCCACAACCAAAAACCTTGTAAAGTTTTATGCGGGTGTGACCACTTCACTATGACGATGTTTAATTTTCAAATAAGTACATAAACACACACATTAGCTGAATATAAATAAAGTTAGTTACAAATTGACTGTATTTACATTTAGCTTCATTTCGTTATAACTCATAATTACTAGTAGTATGTTGATTTATGTGGGACCATCTCGAAATCACTGCAGCTACTAATGATTACTCCAGCAGATGCTACAATAAACAGAATATGAAAATGTATCTCATTTTATCCGAGGGCAGTGCAAAGGGAGACTCTTTGTCAAAGAGTTATAAAGTAAAAAAAAATAGCTTTATTCATAAGAAAACGGTTTTATGAAAAGTTCGCGGACGGTCACTGTCGTAGAAGGAAGTAGTTTCAGAAGCCAACCACTAAGCACTCCGCCGGAGATGAAATCATATCGTGACCAATTATTCTAGGTAGGACCGCAGATCGATTTACCGAAAACGGCTTGACTCCAAATGCGGCCCATCAACCTTGCGTAGTGACTCGTGGAGCGGCTGTCCTCGTTCCAAAAATTAATTTCACTAAATTCGCAACTAATTTTTTGTACATTTAGTCAAGTTCAAAACGTTTATCTCTCAAAACTTAGTGCTTAATTGTCCATATTACTGCGCATTTATGCATACTGGACTCACAGTGTGAGTTTTAGTGACTGATCGAAAGTTTCAGTAGGGTTCCTTTTGAAGCTAGATTCATGCAATATAAGAAATTGTAACCGAGTATGTCATTTTAGGTACTCTGAAACACAATAAATACTGGCGAATTGTTAACGTTTAGTTAATGATAAACATTAAATTATTTTATCGGATTCGTTTTTTTTTTATAACATTGGAAGGCAAACAAGCAGACGGATTTTCTGATGGTAAGAAATTCCCGCCGCCTAGAGACACCAAAAGTGGTAATGGTGCGTTGCCAACCAGAGGCCGGGATGTTAGGCCTTGAGCAAAAGTAATTTAACCGGCTACCTTACCCTCCCAACCGGAACACGTCATGACGTTATGGCGGCAGGAATAGGTAAGGCGGTGGTACCAATCCAGGTGAGTCGCTGCGAAACTCTACCACCTAGTCATCTACTCGCCTTTTACGAGCTGCCTGGCACAGGAAGGCAGATGGTCTATTCTACAAAGGCACCTGGACAAACACGGGGTTGAATTTATTAGAAACCAAATTATCATCAATCCGCTGGAAATGTGGTCAAAAGTACCTAAAGTGACATATATGATTCCAATTTCCTATTCGCATGTCAATGAGATTCAAGAGTAACCCACCTGTACAAGCAAATGGGAAAGAGGAGCGCTGACGTAACGTGGTATAGATTTTGATGAGTTGCTATTGAACTCTACCACTTTACAATAAATAATATGCACATCTTAATTCTCATCCAAATAACCTTCTACCTTGTAGCAGGTGTCCTCGTCCCAAAAAATTGTAAATAATCGTAATCGATATCTTGTTCATCAATACAAGTTTAATTCATTCATACAAAGCTTCGGCTTGGTGTGGACATACGTGTATCGACTACAGACTATAAATGGCGATTTATATACTACATAATGGCGATTTATATACTATCAATGGCAACTGCCGAACTCATGATTAACCTCAATTGTTAGTTATTTGGTACGGAATCAAAAAATATACTAAGATAATTAAAGTTGTTAATTATATACAAAACTTTAGTAAAATTATTACTAAGCAAAATTGTTTATTTTGAGTGATTTTATACTCAACTATGGAAAAGTTTTTAAGAATTACGAGTTTAGATATCGGTGAAATTTACAAAAACTATGTATATGTATAAAAATAAATTACTAATTTTGGTTTTGAATAATTTGTTCAAGTTCAGGGAAGGTTTAAGCGATAAGAAAAGGGAAAAAAGTGCGAGGAAACTAGCAAAAAAAAAATTTTTTTTTCCATACAAACCGAACGGGTGGAACGAAGTTCGCCGGGACAGCTATTCAAATATAGAAACTAGTTATAAAGTGTACCTATAGAACATCGAAAATTATACATCTTGTAACTTCCGATGTTCCATAGCTCTTCTTATCCAGGTCTCATTTTATTCAGAACGTACAGACGCGTTAAGTAGTGCATCAGAACTCACCATGGGCTGGTTTAATAATAGCCGACATAAACCCGTTAAAAACTATATCTGTAATAAACCATTTTAATTGTGAATGTGCTAGCTTATCACGATTCGCAATCAGCGCATGTGTTCAGTCAAATCAAAATTCAAGGCGATGGTATGGAGGCGATGGTCCATCCATCCCGTAGTTGTTGCATAGCATTCTAGCGCCTGTGGTAATGGCCCGTTTCACCTATGGCGGTTAACAATGAGATTTCAACAGGAGGACAGATGGTCTATTCTACTCAAAGGAGTCGGACTAACACGCAAAAACTAAGTTTTCCCTTAAGGAACACACTAATGATGGAGCCTGTCTGGACGGGACCCATCGCATTGCAAAGCACACTTTGGCGGACCGGGCCGCAACGCATCAACGGATCTTTGTTATTCAGTGCCCTTACCATAAGTTTACGGCGTGTCAAGTTTACTAAACTCGCTACCGTTTCTGTAAGTTAGTTATATGAAAAGTTTGAACAACGCCTCTATTGTTAACTAAGAGAAACACATTTTTAGACCAAAAGTGCCATAGATTTCGTCACGTAACTAACCGAACGTAATCTATATTAACTCATGGTAAAGGCTCAGTACCTAAGAGTAGAGTAAGAAGACTGGCAATTTTACATTACAATCGTAAAGTATGGAAAGTGTCACCTCAAATAATTCTACAAAATTCAATTCGTTATTAGCCATTCTAATCACACGATCGTCGCCTCTGTGGTCTAGCGGTCCGGGTGTTGGACTTGACTGCATGAGGTCTCGGGTTCGAATCCCGGGTCGGCCAACAAATAAAGAAATTGGATTTTTCCAATTTTCTAATAAAAAAAATGTTGGTCGGGATTGGAAATATGCCCGGTTGGCGATAGGCTTGTCACCTATCACATTATGGGACTTAGTGTCTTCGGCTAGTCGTGGGTGCCCTTTTTGTGCCTCTGCCTACCTCTTCGGGGATATGGGCGTGAAGATACTTTTTCTATTCACACGATTAATATACTTTTAAATTTCCTCTTAGGAGACTGTAGTAGGCCGCATCGTCTACGGGTACTGCGCGCGGGGTGCCTCGATGCTTTATAGTATGCATTGCTCTAAACATCCTGGCCCATCCAAATATGCGCTATCCTTTAAAACATTTCTGGAGGCTCTCCGTACCCAGGTCACGTTGTAAACTGAACACGTCGCGTGCACCGTAACATCACTTTCTAATGGTCGGCCGTCAGCACGTTGGATAGACACATGCAAAGCGCGAACGTTGCGAAAGTTATCGCATAATCGATACGCGGACTTGTTTTGGCGATTACATCGGTTTAGAAATGGGAGCATTGATTACGACTCACTAACGTCACTAGAAGGATGTGGTCCACAGCCCTTACCATGATTTTGCGGCGCTCTTTACTCGCTAGGGTCTCCATAAATTATTTGTATGAGTACGTTCACGTCTATTGGTTCCTAAGAGGATGAAATTTTCATACCCCCGTTTTCCCCTTGTTGGTCCGGGCTCCTTTGCAGAATATACCACCTGCCTTCCTGCCAAGTAGCTCGTAAAGGGCGAGCATAGGCTTAACGTTTATAATACTGTCACATCCTGCTAAGTGGTAGAGTTTTGCAGCACCTCGCCCGGATTGGTACCACCGCCTTATCTACTTCTGCCACCATAACGTCAGTGCTTTCCCCGGCGTTTTTCGATTTGGAAAGTAAGCTAGCAGGTAAACTTACTTTTGCTCGAGTCTTAACATCCCGCCCTCAGGTTGGCAACGCACCATTACCACCTTTGCTGTCTCTAGTCGCTGTGAATTCCTTAACGTCACGAAATCCGTCTGCTCGTTTGCTTTCCAATATCATAAAAAAACACCAAAATCGCAATAGATTTCGATACCTAAATTATCTAACTATAAAAACTCTTGGTAAAGCTTCTGAATACATTGATTTTAATCTACTTCTTGCTCTCAACTTCGTACACTCGTTGAAGTGGTTTTTTCGTGGTTAGTGGTGGGAACTAGAGATTTTCCTTGAGCAAATGGAATTCTTAATGTTGACCCGGCTTATAAGCTTCTATTGAATCTGGTTGGGTAAAAATTTGTTTTCATGAAAATTGTTGTTGTTTTATTCAGATGACTCACAAAATGAACAAGTATTTTACTAGCGTGCGACGGGGTAGTCACTTTCGGACGCTATAAGTCATATTTACGGATTAACCTTTTAATAAGTTTCATCTGAAACAAATAGTCTTTATTTTCATTATCATATTTTCATTCGTATTACTGCTGAACTGTCTTGCGATTCTTTTAACCTTTTTTTCATTTTATTTTAGCACAATATATATATCTTTATGAATCTAAGAAGAAGCTAAGAATCATCTCGATTACGTGAACTTTAAAAAAAAACATTAAAATAGTTCTACCTAGTCTTGCCATAAATATTGTAATAAAGAAAAAAAATATTTTTTTAACTGCAAATAACATATATTACTTTTACAGTGT
>NJDD01000194.1:346163-376914 GCA_002245505.1 Calephelis nemesis
GTTTCATCTGAAACAAATAGTCTTTATTTTCATTATCATATTTTCATTCGTATTACTGCTGAACTGTCTTGCGATTCTTTTAACCTTTAATTTTTTTTTCATTTTATTTTAGCACAATATATATATCTATATGAATCTAAGAAGAAGCTAAGAATCATCTCGATTACGTGAACTTTAAAAAAAAACATTAAAATAGTTCTATATGTTTAGGAGCTATGAAGCTACAGATACACATACAAACACCTTATAACATAAGTAAGGTCTATAGGTTTATTAACCAGTAAACAAACCTCTAGAGTCTAGACGTTTCTACCAAGCAACAGGTTACACGGGTCGTAGTCACAAGCCGAATATTTCCTAACCGCGGAATGTGGTATTGAAGTTGGTATGAATTAGTTGAGCGCTACTATACATATATTTACTATTATAAACAGGAAATGTTTGTTTTATTCAATTGGAAGGCAAACAATTGGGCGAATTTCCTAATTGTAAGAAATATACGCCGAATATAACCACTAAAGGGGGTAATGTGCGGTGCCCAACTATTGAGTAACTACATAAACTAGTGGTCGTCTATTGGTCGAAATTCGACCATATTAATTTTTAATATTATCTTGTTGATAAGAACGCCATCTTCATTTCTTAAGATCAACTACTTAGTTTCCAAACTTTTTAGTACGCCATCTGTGATCTTTTATCGTTATCGTCAGTATGTTTGTATGTGTGTGTCAAATGCATGGTAGTACGTATAAGGTTTTATTTTTTTATTAATGCACTTTATGAACATTATAATTAAAAAATATTAGCGTTCTGCACTTCTCCTACACATAAACTATAAGAGTGCCAAATTTCATACTTCAGCGCAATTTTCGTAAAAAGGGTCCAAAGTTTTTGCTTCACGTATTAAAATATAGGTTATACCGAAATGTTTCTGTTTTTGAATTCTAATAAATAAACCTAGATAGTTATTATTAATTTATTACTTTTCCAAAGTAGGTATATAACCTCACTATTTACACATCTTTCGCTCGTTGAAACTATTGTGTCATGCAGTGAACCAGTGTTCATGAGGGACCTCTTCAACGACTTCTTGGAATTCTTCTTAGACAATCGTCAACCTCAAAGTTTATATTTTATTCTTGGGAATAAAACGAAGTCACAAGCTGTGAGACCCGGGCTGTACGGCCAACCAAGTATCCTGTTATCAGTTTCACGTTTTGAAGCTTCAGATATGCATTCGTACTCTTAGCGGAATGTGCGCGTTGTCGTTTTGAAGCAAAGAAGGAAGGTTGTCTCTTCGCGAAATTTTTCTAAGACGCTGGACAGGCAATGATTTACATCTCAATCTGCACTGACTGTCCTTTCATTTGCAAGCGACACTGTCTAGGCTCACAATGTCCAGTTTCTTCACTGGATCCAACTTATAACTGGATCAGAACACAGCTGCAAGTAGATTCTACGAAAGAAACTTATCTCAGATATTTTGAACAGATATCCGGCTTGCCATTTGTTTCACTTTAAATTTTCATAATATTACTAGCTGCCTGTTCCGGCTTCGCTCGCTATCCTATCTCTCAAGTTGGATCGAACTGCACATGGTGTGCGAACTTTATTATAATCGGTTAAGTGGTTTAGGAGCCCATTGAAGACAAACATTGTGACACGAGATTTATATAAACATTAAGATTGTTTTGCATAAAAGTCACTCCGTCTGACGAATGATGGACACATGTCAGACAGAGCTATACATTACAACTGCCTGATTTAAATTGCGGTTTATATAAAATAGGTAGAAGAAGACAGCTTGCCTGCGTATTAAAGTTATATAATCTGATTGTGATAAAAAGTCGCCTTTGTTCTTTTCCAAAATCTTATCTATTTATATTTTTTGGTGGTTTGCCCATTTTTCGAAATTCGGCCATCATGAATTTTAATTATTATATTATTCAATATAAATCATTAAAATAAAACGTTCAACCATTATTAAGGTTCTATTGTTAATTGTCTTTTTTATAAGAACGCCATCTTTATTGATCAAGACCAACTACTTTGTTTCCAAATAATATGAATATAGTTTCTGCTCCATCTGTGATCTTTTATCGCTATCAATGTATTTGTTTGTGTGTGTCAAATGCATGGTAGTATGTGTCATGTTTTATTTTTTTTTACTTAATGCACTTTACAAGCAATATTATTGAAAAATGTTAGCATCTTGCACTTCTCCCATATATAAACTTCAAGTGTGCTAAATTTCATACTCCTTCGTCCTCGCAGTTTTCTTAAAAAGAGGTCCAAAATGTTGGTATTACGTAGTAATATATAGATAATTTACGGAAACGCTATCGCTTATCGCCGTAAAGTTTTTGCTTCTTGTACACAATTCCTTATACACATTGTTTTGACAAAAACATGGACAGTGATAAATGGCAAAGCACAAAAGTTCGGCTTATCTCTAGGTCTAAAGATTTCTTTTCGTGGAGGACATCATGCAAAATAAATAAATATATCTAAGTAAATAACCTACACAGGAAGATAATAAAATAAGAATAAAAATGATATATTGTGAAACAATTAAGGTAAAAGTAATAAATCTATGTAAATAAGAAACGTAATGGCCAAAATTATAATGTGAGTGTTACGTAATTGTTCAAAATTTATATGCTAAATTTAAAACGGTTTTGGCTTTTTTTTGGAAATGGCTAATGTGTTGCTAACCGCGAGGTTTTTACAAATTCACCCGACTATGAACGGTTTTGACTTGAAGAGCTCCAAGTGTGTACATCCATCCACATTCGCATAGTTAATCTGCTTTATCAATCTTTCATCTGTCATCCTTTCCACATGACAGGATTCATTGATGAATTGAGATGAAACTTAACAATTAGGTATGCAGTTTATACGTCAAAGCGTAGACAGCTAATTATAAATATTTTGTATAATTTGGCAAGCGTGTGAAGCCGGGGCTAGCAATATTATTTTTATTTTTATGATGTTGGAAGGCAAACAAGCTAACCGATTTCCTGGTGGTAAGAAATTGCCTAGAGACACCAAAGATGGCAATGATGCGCTGCCGACCTGAGACCGAGATATGGGGCCTCAGCAAAAGTAAGTTTACCGGCTACCTTATTCTCCGAAACGGAACATGTCATCGGCAAGCATTGACGTTTAGCTGCAGGAATAGGTAAGGCGGTGATACCAATCAGGGCAATTCTCTGCGAAACTCTAACACTTTGGCAGATGTCGAGCTGCCTGACAGGATGGTCTTTTTTGCAAACGAGTCCGGACCAACACAGGGAAAATGAAATTATAATTAAGACTTCGAAATCTCGTAGTGACCATTTTAAAGTACTCCAGGTTGCATGAGTATACTATAAATAAGCCGTTGCTGACCGTCGCTGGCAAAGGCTTAGCGTTTTCCAATAAGAGGAGGTTTCCCACATGATATATGGTTTCCGTAAGCCGATATATCGAAAGGGTGATTACATTGCATTTCGTAGACACGCACGATGAAGATTCAAGGCTTCATCCAAGAGGCTTTGTTTTCAGCGAATTCAGACTAAGGTCCGTTACATACGTTCAAAATAATTCCCTACGAAAAAATCGTAGCGCAATTTCGAATGCAGCTAATCCAAATAAGGCCCGTCACTTACATATGAAAAGAATTGAGCAAACCAAATCTATGGACCTGTCACACACGCCAGTATTTTTTTCGTGCTGGATTTGATTGGATTTATTTAGACGCCATTTTATTTCGAAATTTCGAAACGGGATTCCGTAAAGGAATTCCGAATGTATATGGCGGACCGAAACCTTACTATCTTTTCCCCCGTTTACCGATCTTTTCCCCTTGTTATTCCTTTGCAGAATGGACCATCTGCCTTCCTGCCAGGCAGCTCGTAAAAGACGAGCAAAGGCCTACCGTCACTAACATCGTGACATCCTACTAGGTGTCAGAGTTTCGCAGCGACTCTCCCGTATTGGTGCCACCGCCTTACCTGTTCCTGCCACCATAACTTCCAATGCTTGCCGTTGACGTGTTCCGGTTCGGAGGGTAAGGTAGCCGGTAAACTTACTCTTGGTCGAGGCCTAACATCCTGGCCTCAGGTTGACGGTAGCTTTAACGTTAGCCTTCGCGCATACCTTCCCGTCCCATTTAAAAAAGCTACAAGTTGTTCAGAATAGGTTCATGCGAATTGCTACGGGCGCTCCGTGGTACGTTCGCAAACGTAAGGCAAACGTACGACCTACATCGCGACCTCGATTTACCCACGATAGCGCAGCATTTCAAAGAACTATCGGAACGTTACTTTGAAAAAACTGCTGCCCACCCGAACCCGTTGTTAGCATCCGCGTGTGACTACACACCGGTCGCGAACGCGCCCTCTAATCATAGAAGACCTCGCCACGTGTTATCGGATCCTCCGGACCCAATAACCGCGGCGAACGCTCTACTTCCTCCACCTCCAAACCGGAACACGACAAACTCACATCACAACAACATCACACGACACCGTCGCCGCCGGTCTCGGCGACGAGCTAACGCCGGGCAACGAGCCGCCAATATTCCTCCTTCCAATCCACCCAGTAACCAGAACGCAGCACCAAGTCGAGGTACGGTCTCCCGGGAGACAACCCTTGGTGCTGGCGTTGTGGGTAACAGCCCAATGCATTTAAATAATGATGTCTCGGGCTGAGCACTCTGCTCGGCCCACAAAGCTCGGTGAAGTTGCATAAAATCGCGAGATTAGCAACAAATTAGTCATTCAAAAAAAAGGCCTCAGGTTGGCAACGCACCTTTACCACCTTTGGTGGCTCTAGGCAGTGTGAATTTCTTACCATCGAGAAATCTGTCTGCTTGTTTGCCTTCCAGTATCGTAAAAAATACCTTAGTAATTCTGTGTCGCATTGCTATGGAAGAAATTTCCGTCAAGAGGAAATTTTGGTAACGGGATTCCGAATGTAGGAGTTGGACCTAATAGATCGCTGTGGTTACACTACACAAGCAACGCCTTAAGAATAATTAATAACCTACCTCAAGGTTAACTCATCGACCAAATACCAAATGATTTTTGTGCGATGCAAAAAAATTGTTTTAGATAATAAGAAATACGCTGCCTTAAAAGAACATTGCAAACTTGAGTGTAATCTTGGTATTTTTGCGTAACTGTACTGCTTATGAAAAAGAAAGAAAGAAATTAATTTATTTGCGGAATATGTGTGTTTAAAAGTTGTTACAGAATACTTATTCGTACCAACATATTCTACCACATTGTGGTGTGCAAATATCTAACTCAATTTAAATATATTTTAGTTGTTATTTTCTTATTTATGTATTTTTACACATAAATTCTTTACTAGGCTAGCACTTACCAATTTAAGTAAAATTTATAACGATCGAGTTTTACCCTATCTACCACACACTACCACCGTTTCCAAACCAAGCCTAGCCAGGCCAAGAGCTGTTCAACCAAACAAATGGAACACGACAATAGCGAGCCCGGGCGTAATTACAACACCACATGGAGTTATGGTGAGGACTTTACTGCCTAATGGGGTTGATTATCAAAAAAATTGCAAATGTTTTAAACTCGGATCTATATAATAGCAATATGTATATCAAATTTCATCAAAATTGGATTAACGGTTTGTCGTAAATACTAATAGACCGAGAAACTTTCGAGTGTGTAATTTTATAGTATAGACAGCTAATTTTGTTTTGTAAAATGTTTGTATAAACATTATTTAGTATGCAAAATAGTTCGAAATTCATTTACATTTTATTAAAGACTGGAACTAGAATTTCGGAAACGCTAGACATATTGTTTATCTTAATACGAATACGAACAGCGTTTGATTAAAATTTCGAATTATTCTAGAATATGAAGAGTTTTTTTTTGAAGAGTTTTTTTTTCGAATTATTCTAGAATATGAAGTATTGGAAGTTACTCGCGAGCGTCAGCTATAACGTGGAGTGTACCTACTTTGTACTATCGTTAAACATCTCTATCATAATATGTAAAATTCCTAAATACGGAATGATATTATCGCTAAACATCTTCGTTATATATAATTATAAAATATCTAAACAATAAACATAGAATAATATGACGGGGGTGTTTAACGATGGTACAAGATATCCAACATAATTATATGCACTTGAGTAACTCTCTAAATCCACCTCTTGGGTTTCCTTACTATTCGTAATTTTTGTAAGCTTGGGACTTTTAAAAACCAGGTAAGAAAAAGAGGAGTATTATTAGTTTGACGTGTCTATGTATGTGTGTTTCTGTATGTTCTTAGCGACATTATTAATTTTTTATTATTAATTTATTTATTTATATGTAGATTTTATTGGGGACTATTGAACATTTAAGATTTAGTCTTAATATAGAAATAAATGATCAATAAATAATTCAACAAAAATATCAATAGAAGTTTAATTATTAAATTGTTTCAATACCTAATGTCACGTATAATAGAAAGGAGCTGGTTCGATTACGAAACAGTTAAAGGTAATCCAGTCTTAAGCAGCTTGTGTATCGCAGACACGTTGTATAACAGAATGGGAGTATACATATTGCTAACCAGGCACATATACAGCCTGATGTTTTAATCACCATCCGAATTTTAATATGTTGATCTTAAGTGAAAATAATTAAATACGTGTTTTTTATTTTAGTATCCCTCAATACTAAAATATTAAGATATGACATCGCAAAGTCGTCTACAAAGTACCGTACCTACGCGCTGAGTGCTCTGACATGCTAGATAGCTACCTGCTAGATACCTATTTTTTTTCATAAATGGACTTATTTATATATACTTCATGCCTAGAAAAAATTTGGATGATGATAAAAAAATCTTGCTGTATAATCCCGGGTAAAGTAGATTTTTTACGACATTAAAAAAAAACACTTGTTCTTTTGTAGCCTCTGTGGTCTAGCGGTTCAGTTGTTGGACTTGACTGCCTGAGGTCTCGGGTCGGGTCGAGCAACAAACAGAATTGGATTTTTGCAACTTTCTAATAAAAAAATGTTGCTCGGCATTGAATTTGGCCCAGTTGGCGATAGGCTTGCCACGTATCACATTAGTGTCTTCGGCTAGTCGTGGGTGCCTTGGTTGTGCCTCTGCCAACCTCTTCGGGGATATGGGCGTGAAGGTACTTTTTTTCTTTTTATTGCTGCTCGTTGGTTGGCGAGTTGTCGTACACGCCTAATGTCACTGACTAACCACGAGGCTCGCGTTTGATTCCCAACGGGGACAGAACATTCAAATGTCTATGTTTTCGGGTCTGGATGTTTTTTAAATTTGTTCTAGTGTCTATTTAAGTATTCTATGTAAGTATTGGTACCGTTGTTTAACACCCATAACACAATCTCATAATCTACCCACTTTGGGCTAAGATCAGTTTGTGTAATTTGTCCAGTGATATTTATTTATTGCCCGAGCCGAGCATCGATTTCAGGACCTCATAAAATCAATTCTAACGTCGGACAGCTAGACCACAAAAGCGGTTTATAGACGTTATTAAATTTATAAATGCTGTTTCTCGCGAATATTTTAACATCTTGCTGGACTTATGTTTACTTGCCACCCATAACGTGACAGTAGTGAGCAAGTGACAGAAGTCAAAAGGGTAGGAATAGCTCTAAGACGGTATCACCAATCTAGATAAATTTATTCAAAGCCACCGCTTATACAATGCCGCGTAAGTTAGTGACATACACCGACGCAGGTCGTTGGAAACTGCTAGGAAATTGGTGAATATTCTTCTAAGAACACTGACTTTTAACGGCCAATATAGATAACCTATCTAAAGATAAAAGGCCGTTGAGGATTTTGTTGCTAAGGTATTTTTATATTTTTTTAAAAAATAATAGTGGTTGCTAGTTAAATGATTTAAAGTAGCCCTATCTTTCAGCTGAAATAGGTTTCTACAAATATTAAAGAAAAAATAAATTCCCTCCAGACAAGTGCAAGTGCTAGTAAGGGCAAGTGCTAAAGCTTTTTATAGATTATTAATGTTGGCCGTGAGTCATATTTTTCTCTTATCCGAATAAAAAATATCTTTACGCCCATATCCCCGAAGAGATAGGCAGAGGCACAACCAGGGCACCCATGACTAGTCGAAGACACTAAGTCTCACAATGTCATAGGTGGAAAGCCTATCACCAACCGGGCACATATCCAATCCCGAGCAACGTTTTTTTTTATTGGAAAATTGGAAAAACCAAATTTTCTTTTTGTTGACCGACCTGGGATTCGAACCGGGGACTTAAAGCAGTCAAGTCCAACACCTGGACCGCTAGACCACATAGGCGATCTTATCCGAATAAAGCCGGGTTTTCTCCTTTCAATATAATTAACAATGTAGGTTACGGTGAATGACCTCGTTACTCAAAATGATTAACTTGAAACAATGAAAATGTCTTGAGTTTTTTATTCGAGTAGGAAAATGTGGTAAACGAATTAACGGAAAGATAACTTTAATGAAATCTTAAAATTAGGACTTGGATAACCCCGGCAAAACCTATCCGTTATGTAGCTAAGAACCATCTCGATCTCTTCAGCTCTCAAACAAAAATTCTGCTGCGAAATAGGTTTAGGAGCTACGACGCCACAGACGGAGACACGCGCAAACACGTCAAATTTAAAACACCATTTCTTTACCATAGGGAGGCCGAGATGTTAGGCTTCGAGCAAAAGCAAAAGTACTAGCTACCTTTTCCCCCGAAGCGGAACACGTCAATGGCAAATGCTGATGTTATGGCGCCAGAAATCGATAAGGCGGTGGTACCAATCCGGGCGACTTGATGCGAAACTCTACCACCTAATCAGATGTCACTGTGCTGGTGACGGGAAGCCTATGCTCGCCTTTTATTAGCTACCTGGCGGGAAGGCAAATAGTCTATTCTGCAAATAAGCCCAACCAACACGGAAAAAAAGACAAAGTCTTCAGGAATGAAATTCTCTCACTCTTCTCTTCTCTCACCGTGAAAATAAATGACGTCATGAGTTTGATGCCAATTTAATGTAAGTATGTATGAGAACACATTTACATTAAATCTCTATAGAGTACAACAAGTAATGTCTCCTGAAGTAGACTCGATTGTGATAAAAATGTTAGATATAAAAGTACTCGAAGTATTTGCATGGTTAGATTGTAATGGCGATAAGATTACACTGACATGGAGCTATTATTCAAATTAAATGGGATCACGCAATGCTGGGGTTTTTTGTCGGAATTACTCATAATCCAGGACCTATTTTTCACACTAAAAGAAAGGCTTGTAATCATTACTGTAAGTTGAACCACTTGCTCGTTTTCGTCCGCTTCCAGGAAAGAAAACATTAAAGAAAAATATCTTCACACCCATATCCCCGAATAGTTAGGCAGAGGCACAACCAGGGCACCCACGACTAGCCGAACACACTAAGCTCCACAATGTAATGGGTAGCAAGTCTATCGCTAACCGGGACGTGTCTAATCCCGGGCAACGTTATTTTTATTAGAAAATTGATAGTGAAAAATTTCTATTTTTTTTTGTTGCCCGACCTGGGATCGAACCCGGCATCTTAATGAAGTTAAGTCCGACCGCAGATCTGCTAGACCACAGAGGCAATATTACATTAAAAAAAACAACAAAAACACAAAAAAATACATACTTTTGTAATCATTTTAACGCAATAATAAATAACCCTCGGACCTTAATTTAAAAAAAAAACATGAATTGAAAAACGAAAGTTGCCTTAAACGCTGGGTTCGCCAGAGTTTGGTTTGCAAATAAACTGAGCTAAAATAAACGCTTGTCAATATTGGACGCCAGTCCACAGTGTCAAGGTTTGTTTAAAATTAAATACAATCTGAATAATACATTAAACTAACGTTGGATTTCTGACCACGGACTGTAAAAAAGCAGGCTATTCTAGATTCTAATGGCATAAATACGCACTGCTTGTAACACGACGGCAAGGCAAATGAAGTTTTTCATAATTATTAAGGGCCGCTTGCACCACAATCTTTAAATATGTTTAAGATCCCGTTAAATGTCTTTAAGGCTAAACTTGCCATTATTGTCTTGCACCAAGTTAAATATCATGGTAAACGTATTTAACTATCTGTCAAAGTTAAATACTCCCTTGACCATGTTTAGCGCTGCTAATTTTGTTTATTGGAGGTTTTTATCCATTGCTTTTGTCAGTTGTCGCTTGCCAGCTATTTTGTTTTACAATTAAAAACGTGCATTTTAAATAATGGATTGCTCGTATATTTTCTCTGACGATATTGAACAAATTGTAGACTTTGTCAATAGACAAATTAGTGTGCGGCAAATAGTAATTTGTTTAGAATTCTTGCAAATGACAAATTTGTATTAAAATTTTGTCTCACATAAAAAAAACTTTATATTTACGTCAATTCAACAGCTATCAATTAAACAGAGTAACTATCACATATTTTAAGCCACACTTTACGTTTACCCCATTTTATTTTACCACGTCAGTTTTTTTTTCTATTCAATTCAATGTAAGGTTCAACAATGTCGAGGAAAATCTCTAATAAAATTTCACATAGAATTTGGAGCTCAGTTACGGGAACCCGCCATATCTTTTTTCTAAACTCATATTTTTAACAAAGAACGCAACAAACAAAACTAAAAAAGCTATCACAAAGTACCTGCTCGTGTAACGGTATAAAGGAAACTTCGTAAAACAGTCAAGATCAACAATGTGGGAGTAATGTCACTTGTCAACGTAAAATTCTTAGTTTTACGCATAATTTTTTCATTACTTTCTTAATCCGTCTTTCAGTTTTTGCTCTTTATCGTCTCAAGTGATAAATGGAATGGAACGTTTTACCCACGTGTTAATTTTGTTTAGCTAAACAGTTATTTGAATCTCTGGGCGCAAGACAACACTATTTCGTGTTTATATTGAGTGAAATTAGTCAACTTTGGTGGCATTTTGTACAATTTTGTTCAGTGAAAGTGCAAAATGAAATAATTATGAAAAAATTTGCGTATTGTGTATTTCCTTGTTACCGCCAAATCTCACTAGGCATATGATCTTGAGTAATAAGGCCACCGCTTTACCAAAGACCCTAACATGCCTTAATGACGACTTATGACTAATTACAATTGAAACCCAATTTTGGTAAATTTGATGCAAATTTCTACTTGACTAATGGCAAAATACTAACGTGAATGCCAAAACCTAAAGAAATGAGGAAGGACGTACCCAATATTGTGTATAGAGGGGGGCAGACGAAGAAATACCTAGACAATATTATTTATTTTTCATTTTTAAACTTCCTTTTTCCATTTCCATCTTGTTGTTGGACAAATTTCTTGTCCACGTCTGACGTACCTAAATAGTACTCGTTTTAAAGGTTTTCCCATCATTCGGAGAGTTACAGTGCTATGTGCTCGCTTTTCTAGGGGGGGGGAGCAGCACCCCTATGCCTGTACCTGGCTATGCCCATGACAGCTTGTATACCTGCCAACATTTTAATTCCAACCCTCTTAAGAAAAAGAACCACAGAACCACCCTAGGAAAAAAATGCTGTAAAACCAATGACCAATGGAAAACTTGAACTACGTAATGATGATAATTAACAGACACTTAAATTAATTAAGTGCACATATTTTATACAATTACGCAAATATTTATGAACCAGTAGATTAACTAAGATATCAGTAATTTTATGAACTACCAGCTGTTGCACAAGTTTTGTAGTGACAAAAACTATCATTCATATCCTGTTTGTCTGTCAGTACGTCGCGATGTTAGATCGCGATGTAGGTAAACATTTAGTGTGAACTGCTTTACGATTTTTTTATACAAAAACCAGCTATAATACCCGGCTTCGCCCGGGAGCAATTGCTCGCAGTGCCTTTCGAATCGCAACTCAAATAATCGTTGTTCTGAATGGAGTTCAACTATTCGACAACAGATGGCGCCACTACTTCACTGGAATTGGAAAAGCCCTTATATCTTTAAAAACATGCCCTTTAAGTTAAAACGGGAACTTTCTTGTTCGAGGGGGGATAAAGGGCTATTGCACTATACATACATATAAGTCCCTTTATCGTATCGGGAATCCTTTTCAAGTTTTATCGGCACGCACATTTTATCAACTTAGTTTTATTATATATAATGATAAGCCCTCTTATTTTATTTATATACTTACCTACATAAAACCAATACTTTAAAACAACATCTGACTTACTTATATCTATATATATGAGTGTCGGATATCTATAGATAGGTCTCTGCGTTTAGTCACATGGAGTTTTCTTGAAACCATTTTTTCTCAAAGTCAATCAATCGTAATCCCGAATGTATCCCTACCAATTTACTTATTTGAATTGTTTCCGGATCTCAATTAATACTTCAAACAAAAATTAGTTTGACATAGACAGTTGGTAGTTTTCAGGTAGCACAGTAAATAATAAAAGTATCTTCACGCCCACATCCCCGAAGACTGAAGCCAGAGGCGCAACACATGATTAGTCAAAGATGTTGTTCCACAAAGTTATAGGTAGCAAACCTATCGACAACCGGGCACATATCCGATCCCGGGCAACGTTATCTTTATAAGATAATTGAAAATATCATTTTTTATTTTTTTTGCTTCCCGACCCGGGGATCGAACCCGGGATCTCAAGAAGTTAAGTTTGACGCCGGACTGCTAGACCACAGGTGCGATTATGTAACTACACAGAATAAATATTGATTTTAAAACTTGCAAATTATAATAAAATGAAGTTGGTAATTTATACGAATACTGTTTGTTAAAAACAAATTATTCATTTTCTGACATTTTTATACTTGTTTTAAACTAGCTGATAATCGGCGACTTTTTGTCAGCTTACAATATGTTTTTCATACAAACTTACGTCCCTCATAATCCTCTCAGGGTTAACTTTTGCCATGTTTTTTTAATGGCATTTAATACATGTACTAAATAGCCATGTTTTTTTAAATGGCCAATATGTTGCTAACCGCGAGGTTTTTACAACTTACTATTTTGGAACGAGCAAAGTGCTCAGCCCGAGGTGTCCGTAGCCATGTTTGAGATTAGGTTTTTAACTTATCAAAATCGATGCAACAGTTCAGCTATAAAATCGTAATTGACAGATACACATACAAACATTTGCATTTGTATTAGTATGTCGAAGCATATAAACAACCTTCCTCTTCAATCATCACTTTATCAATAAAAAAACGCATTAAAATCCGTTCCGTAGTTTTAAAGATTTAAGCATACAAAGAGACATAGGGACAGAGGAAACGACTTTGTTTTATACTATTTCGTGATAATGCACAAATTTTTCGCTAATTGTTGACGATCTCATCATTAAAACTATTCGAAATTATGATAAAATTAAGGGAACTCCTCAGAATCATGACCTGTCAAAATTGGTTTGCTATCCTTTATTTTTTTGTGATATTGGAAGGCAAACAAGTAGACGGATTTCCTGATGAGACACCAAAGGTGGTAATGGTGCGTTGTCAATGGATGTTAGGCCTCGGGCAAAAGTAAGTTTACTGGCTACCTTACCCGCGGAACCGGAACACGTCATGACGTTATGGCGGCAGGAATAGGTAAGGCGGTGGTACCAATCCGGCTGAGTCGCTGCGAAACTCTAAAGTAAATCGCGTAACAAACGTACAAAAAACGACAGTCGAATTGGGTACCTCCTTCTTTTTTGAAGTCGGTGAAAAACCAGAATAGACAACGAAATTGTGTGTACAATGTTACAAGTTACATGAAAATTACGTAAAGTCTAAATTAATGGGTGCAATAAATATGGCATATCAAACAAACATAACAGTTATTTTCGGAAAATACCAGTTATTTATTATCTACCAGTGACGCACCCTGTAACAGCTCCGAGACTCGACATCGTATATAATTGTCAAATGCTTTAATAGTTTCTAAAACGCTGAAAATAACTTATTCTGCACATGTCTGAGGTATGAGGAAGTGCGCTCCCCAAGGTTTCAGATCGTAGTATTTTTTATCTATGTTTCAAACAAAATTAGAATGTAAATAATAAGATGTATTTTTTTAATACAAGCCGGCTTTAGACATTTAAAATATTGTACAGCATAAACTAAACTTATTATAAATGTGCGATATCTTTTTCTAATGAAATAGAAAGAAAAGAGATGGAACACTTCAGATATGTAAGTTTAATACGGACATGGTAATTTATGATGTTTTTAATCAAAGTTTTTTGAGGAATAGATTAAGGTGTGCTACATACATATGAAACTCCTTTACAGAATACTGTTTTGAAATTTCGAAATTAAGTTTAACACACATTTCCACTTAATTCCGTACGAAAGATTTCCGAATGTTTGTGGTAGATCCACAAATTTGTATGAAATCAGCGTGCCCTTTCTCATTTTAATTTCAATCACATTCTTTCTCGGATCTCACTGTTACGAATGCGGTCAGCGAGCGTTACATCACAGAGTTTTTGCTTTTATTTCGACTGCATTCATCCTACTCTCATGCTTTTTGTATACACAGAATTATGCACTTTGACTCAAAACGCTTGTAAATAGCTTACCCAGCGCTCCATTCACACTGCTCTCTCCTTTTTACATCTGCGGTGTACCTTCTATCCCTGCTAAAATTTAAACTCTTGATTTTTGGTGTTTTATTTTTGAAACCTGAGCAAAAAGTATTTGAAGTGAAAACTTCTTTAGCGGCGGCAATAAATAAATATTGTATTTTACTACACAAATGATAGTACTTTCATACCTACTGATAATTAAAGCAATTCGTGCAAAATTTTTCCCCAACCGTTAAAAAAAAAAGTAACCATTCCAAACTATCATCGTTAATATTCAAGTTTTCACTTATGCCGGCACTCCCGGTGTGCAACCCGTTTGATATATGGACCATTAAATAATACAATTCGTAGACAAAATGTGTAGCTGTCTAATTTTGGTTTCGTCAAAAGTTTGCTAAATCTACAATTTTGTCTCTTGAATTAAAAGCTTTTATTTGTTTCCAGGGCGAAGTCCTCGACTGTCCACTATGCCTGTCAGTGTTCAGCGCGTCCAGCATGGTGCGGCTCGCGTGGTGCTCGCACCGATGCTGCGAGTCATGCCTCAGGCAGTACCTCGCGATAGAGATCTTCGAGGCGAGGGTACCAGTCAACTGTCCAGTGTGCCACGAGAATATGCATCCTTCCGGTGAGACGCGGTGGTTCAATTAAACGTTTCTTTCTTTATTTTATGGCATTACTCAAGTTGAAATTTGCTTCAAGTTACCCGATTCCTTCAAATCGGGTTTAAACAATTCATAAAAGTATCTTCACGCCCATGTCTCTGAAGAGGTAGGCAGAGACACAACCCACGACTTGCCGAAGATATTAAGTCCCATAATGTGATAGGTGGCAAGCCTATTTGCTAACTGTGCACGTATCCAATCCCGAGCAATAATTTTTTTTATAGAAAATAGGAAAAACCACGTTTACTCTTTGTTGCCCGACTCGAGACCTCATGAAGTCAAGACTAACAGTTGGACCGCTAGACCACAGAGGCGACACAAAATGGCCTCTTAACCCAAGCTCAAGTAGTGAGATTTAGTGGGAACAAGGAAATACACCAATTTCCTCATGATTATTTCGTGTGTGCACTTTGACTAAACAAAATTGTACAAAATGCGACCAAAATTGACTTATTTCAATAATTAACATAAACAGGAAATTCTATAACTACGACCATAGTTTCTCTTGATGGCGCCAAAACTCTCATTTAAATTGATATGTTTAAAATAACAAGAGAAAAAAAAATAAGGTGACGATGACGCATTGCCAACCTGAATCTTAGATGTGTAAGTTATATAACCATAATATTCAATCGAATTCATCATCGTGTTTATAGCGTCCATTAATATTACGGGGATAAAATAGGTTAGGAAGTTGCAAGGTCCTACACCTTTTCAGAGAATGGGTGACGGCGAGAAAGCTTGAGGTAGTAATCTGATGATCGCCTGCGAACGACGGGTTGGACGTCATCTGTCAGCACCGCAAGTCACTATCTTTCTCGCTCTGACGAATGCCGTTCTTAAGCGACAGAAAAGGATATTAAAAAGAGTATATAAATAGTACGTAATAAGAGGCGGGACTTCCATAGATACATAGCAAACTCGAATTCTTACAAAGTTTACTTGAAAAAGTATAACCCGTACAATTTGAAAGTAAGTCTAAAGGCATTCAGTAGCCCAAGCACGAAGCCCTCTCGTTCTCGTAATCGTTATCGTAATTATTTGTATGAAAACCAGAGAAGCGCCGCTACGGTCGTTTGAGGAACTAAAAATCGGTAGCACGAACTTTTTAGTCTGGTTATCGTAAAGGTTATAGTATAGTTAACGACTGTCAATGTATGGGAATCGGCAGCACGAACTCAATTTTGATGGATGGTAGATATCGTGTTATTCGACAGCTAGCTATCGTAATCTTACTCACCGAGAATTTTTCAGTGACAAAACTATAGTTTCCTTGTTGCGGCATATAAAAAATATTATTTAATTGTTCAAAGGTGCTTTTTGTGATTAAAAATTAATTGACTTTGTTTATTAAACAATCCCTTGTTTAATTATTACTTTTTCTCGCGTTTAGTAAATAATCTTAGTGAAAATGAAGAAAATATTAAAAGGTAAGTTAAATATACAAACTCGCATGATAAAATCATAAATTATTTATCAAATATTCTTATGATCGCTTAATTTTTCTCGTAATTACCGTTTCGTTGTTATATATCACACAGAGAAATTTTACAGAGAGAGCTTTATTGTGTAAATTGTTGAAAGCCATTAATGATTATTAAATACAGAAATATAGACCGCCTCAATAAAGCAGCATTCAGCAAAGATTTTTTGAGAGATTTTGTGAAAAAATTAAGTGTCTACTATTGCAATTAAAAAGAGAATCCGGAAAATAACAAAAACCCAGTTACTTGTATGAGAACCAACTTAAGTTTTAGTATTTTTTGTTATTCTTGTTATACTAACATACCTTTATACTGGAAAAAAACCTGTAGGTAGGTATCTATCTATCACGGTTTTAGACAAACAGACCTGTGACTGACAGCTGAGGCACAATAATAGGGCTTGATATTAAATAAACTTTAATAATATGATATTACTATTCATTACAATTTGGTGTGTGAAGATAGGCGAATTTTATATCTTATTGTTATTAAATACTGTGGAGCTATATGAAAATTTAAGACCAAAACAATGAACACGCATTGTTTCTAGATGGGTTGCAGATTTGGTTAAAATACAAGTGAAAATATTTGTTTTCTATTTTCAGTAATTTTTACATTCAATAAAACAGAAAATTTAGTTCTAACTAAGTGCTCTAAAATCAAAACGCTTAAAACTTTATTCAAGATATATTATCTAGTTAAAAAATTTTTATTGCAGGTGATTCAAGTAATCCATAAAGATCAATTGCCGATGTATTGGGGAACAGTTCTTTGCGCAAATTTATCTCCACCAAAAACATGTGTGTCACAAATGTGTTCCGATTACAACTGCATAATTACTCCGCATAACATGATTTGGATAACTTCATGACATCAGAACCTAACTACATATAACATTAAATTTTCCTGACTCTTTCTTTGAACAAGAGATGGTGGTTGAAGAACCTCTAAGGCCAGTGACACCAGTGGAATGAGGCAGTGGAAGGGACTTACTCATCAGGGGCATAGCTATGGAGACTAAATTAGTCGAAAGAGTTAATTATCCTATTAATTAACCATTAAAATTTATGGATTATGATTATGCAGTAACAATAATTATGTGTTAAATTTATTTAAGAATGTCTGTATAAATGTCAGTGACTGACGCCTTTGATACAAGCATTTGCTTGCTATATATATATATGCATATTTTTGATTAGGTATATTTATGTAGTTGTAGTTTTTTTTTTTTGTAAATAGTTATTTCACTGTATAAATTATTTATTATAAATTTCACAGTATTTTTATCCATTTCAGCTTTTAAAACTTAGTCAATGATCTCTCTGTATTTGTAAAAAAAACTTCTTGGCTGGTTGGATTCACTTTTTGACTGGTTTAGAGTTTGGAGGTATTTATGATTGCTGCAGACTGTTTCCAGGAAGGTCTCACTCTTTAATATTCACTGTAAAATAGTATCTGATAAATGAAGATTGCTAAATTGACCACAAAAAAATAACGTGAACAAAACTTTACTTGTTAAAATCCTATTTCCTCATTTTAGAATATAATAATTTAGTCACATAAAAATAACCTTTGTGTGAAATGCAAAATTTCACTTGTTAAAAATTCTGTTGATTGGTTTTGTCACCATAAACTTTCACAAAAAAAATAACTATTTGACGTTTCGGTCTTTGGAAGGAATTACATAATTGTATTTGTTTCTATTGAAGATATGTTTAAATAGAACAATAATTTAGGTAATTCCAATAAAACCCATGAATTAACTTCATTACACTTGCAAAGATAGATAAGCAGCGTAGTGATTTCAAATATGATGATGATTTCTTAATATATAAATTACGTATCACGTTGTTTGTCCGCGATGGACTTCCTAACTACTTAACCGATTACAATCAAATTTGCACACCGTATGCAGTTTGATCTAGCTTGAAAGATACAGCTTACATCTCAATTTATGATCAAAAAAATTACCATCCGAGCGAAATCGGAACAGGCAGCTAGTATTTTAATATATATATTTAAAAAGAATTTTTTTTTGGTTATTTAATTATTTTTTTTGAATAATCCGTTCTCAAAGGTCAAGTTTTAGACATTCGTGAGGAGTTGAGGACTAACCGCCATGTTTGGGTAGTATTAAAGCCTTAATTGAAAAAGTTACCAACTTTAGGACAATAAATATTAATATTCGATTGCGTCAGTCCGACTAATTAGGGTTATCCGGTAGGAGGAATCGTTTTAGGGAAATCCATGAAATACAAATACAACTTTGAGGTGAGTAGGTATATGATTAACGCCCGGTTCCTATGTTCAAGAAACGAGTTGTTTTGCTTGCTAATGGTAGTTTTTCGAATGAGTAGTATAACAACTGACTACGGTCGTTCGTTATCGACCATTAACTCGAAACACTTTGTGTAACTATGACCAACGATCACTTTTATGCCTATAATCAACGAATCGTAATCCGTCAGCTAAACCATTCGTAGTATGTTCAAAAGTAACGGAGCGTTACCAATATTTTCAAAAAATGTATAGAATCAACAATCGGAAACGAGCAACCGTTGTTAGTAATCTTACTAATGCCCGGTTCTTATATTCAAAAAACGAGTCGTTTTGATTACGGATGGTAGTATTTTGTACGCTTAGTAAGATTACTAACAACGGTTGCTCGTTTCCGACTATTGATTCTAAACATTTTTGGAAAATATTGTTAACGCTCTTTTACTTTTACTTTTTTACTTACTTTACTTTTACATTACTTTTGAACAAAATACGAATGGTTTAGCTGACGGATTTCGATTCGTTGATTATAGGAACCGGGCATAAGCGTACAAAATACTACCATCCGTAATCAAAACGACTCGTTTTTTGAATATAGGAACCGGGCTTTAGACAAACTACCAAAGGTTGTACTAACGGATTGCGGTTCGTTGATTACAGGAACATGTATTCAATGTTTACATCGTTTGGAATAACCAATACAGAGTAGTTACGATTTTCTTCAGACGTGCAAAGCGTCATAGGTTTTTACTCACCTCTACAATGTTAATGAAGAACGTTATAATTTTATTGTCAATAACCTTAAAGTTATAGTTTTTGTAATGCACGAATTTCAAAAGATTCTGTATTATTTTTACTAATTTTTATTGCAACCTCTCAAAAGAGGTTTAACTTCTAGTTTATAACAATTTTATTTAAAACAAATTATGAAACTTACTAAACATATAAATAAATGAAATATCTGAAAAAAATATAAGTAGGTAGGTGCTGCGATTTAAATGTTAAAATGTATATAAATATGTAACTGCTTTAAATTTAATTTAATATTTGCACACGACAATGTGGTAGAATATTTTGTATTATTAAATATAATTGTAACAACTTTTTAACACACATTTTCCGCAAATAAATAATTTTTATTTTCTTGCTTAGGACAAAAAGTCAGAAAAAGTGAAGCTTAGTAAAACTCTCCTCCAAAATTATCCTTAGTCTCATCATTCTCAAACTTATCCTGAACCGTCACACGTTACTGAAATAAGTTTGATTTGCGCACACCAATATATTAACAAGAAAAGAAAGAAAAAGTAAGAATCATTTCTTTACCACCTCTGTCTCCGAAACCGGCGTGTTTGTATGAAAAGGGTTATGAATGTGAAGGAAGCCAGGCAGGTTTACAAGGATCGTGAGATTTGCCACTTGATTCTCTCTGCCTACCACGCAAAGGACTTGGCGTGAAGATATGTATGTATGTGTCAGCATATTGAACTTCATTAGTTTTTTCTTAAACTAAATCAAAGACGTCCCCAGAGGGCATTCCTAGGGGCCCTGACCTTCTCTTCCTATAGTGTTATCTCTGTCCTATCATAGCCATAATGGCTAGGTTATTAGGTCTATTGTGCTATGAAATACACTCTGGTCAAGTAAGTTACCCAAATGGACCTCCTCTTCTGAATAACATCCTAAGTTTCTCCGTGTTGGACCGGGCTTCTTTGCAGAATAGACCATCTCCTTTCCTGTCAGGCAGCTCGTAAGAGGCGATCAAAGGCTTATCGTCACTAAAACCGTGACGTCTGACAAGGTAGAGTTTCGCAGTG
The DNA here is from genome assembly GCA_002245505.1 of Calephelis nemesis. Lineage (NCBI taxonomy): Eukaryota > Metazoa > Arthropoda > Insecta > Lepidoptera > Riodinidae > Calephelis > Calephelis nemesis. The sequence continues at coordinate 366,986 of NJDD01000194.1, forward strand.
CCTCACCCGGTTGGATACCACCGCCTTTCCTATTCCTGCCGCCATAACGTCATGGCGTGTTCCGGTTCGAAGGGTAAGGTTTCCGGTAAACTTACTTTTGCTCGAGGCCTAACATCCCGGCCTCTTTTTTTTTTATGATATTGGAAGGCAAACAAGCAGACGGATTTCCTGATGGTAAGAAATTCCCGCCGCCTAGAGACACCAAAGGTGGTAATGGTGCGTTGCCAACTACAAGCCGGGATGTTAGGCCTCGAGCAAAAGTAAGTTTACCGGCTACCTTATCCTCCGAACCGAAACACGTCATGACGCTATGGCGGCAGGAATAGGTAAGGCGGTGGTACCAATCCGGGTGAGTCGCTGCGAAACTCTACCACCTAGTCAGATGTCACGGCGTTAGTGACGGCAAGCCTATGCTCGCCTTTTACGAGCTGCCCGGCACAGGAAGGCAGATGGTCTATTCTACAAAGGAGCCCGGACCAACACGGGTTCAGGTTGGAAACGTACCATTACCAGATTTGGTGTCTGTAGGCGGCGTGAATTTATCATCAGGAAATCCGTCTGCTTGTTTGCCTTGCAGTAGTATCATAAAAAAAGTGCTTGACTAAACCATCGTATAAACTATTACCGCACTACAAGTTCAATAATGTTTAATATTAATGTTCGCATTTAACTATAGGTGATAAATATGTTACGCCATTATTTTATCGATTACACTGTATCATATATTTAATCATATAATCATAAATTGGCATGACTAATACTGGCATTAACGGCAAGTTGCTAATTGCAGTTGATTTCATTTGTGTTATGATTAATTAGCTGTGTTTTATAGCAAAACACAGCGAACAAGTACACGACTTCCATTAGGGCCGAGACATATGACCGCGTTGCGCCGCCGCACCGCTAGAATCGGCAGTATCGACACTGCTGATTGTAGCGGCGGCGTGGCACCATTTATTTATTTGAAATAGATGAATATTTTTTTAAAAACAAGCTATAAGTTTCTCACTATGGTTCATGACAGAAACACGTCTTTGTCACCGCAACGCAAAGCAACGATTTTAGCGGCACGGTGCCGCAACGCGGTTATGTGTTTTGTCCCTAATGGTAAGAGATAACCGCACGCAGCTTATAGACCCCGTTGATATTGTAGGTGCGCCGCTGTCCTGTGGCCGAGTGTTAGACCAAATGTGCAAGACTACCGGCTACCCTACCCTCCGGACCGGAAATTATATTGTCATGGTTTTACGAATAGGTAAGGCGGTCGATCCCTACTCAGGCAAGTTCCTGTACAGCAATCTACTGGTAGAAGACTGCAGCATCTGCGCCGGAGGTGAAATTGTATAATAAAAAAAAAAATTACTGGTGGTCTAGTTGGTAATGAACCGCTTTGTCTTGCTACGAGCTGCCAGACGAGACGGCAAGATAGTATATTGTGTACAGAGAGCCCGGACCTACACAGGCGTAAATTTTAACTGCAAAGTTTTTAAAAAAGATAGCCTATACTTGAACTTGTTTAGATGCATTAGCTTCAACAAAATCTTTCTAGCGTTTTAGTCGTGAACGTCTGAACGGATGTACCAATTTTGCATTTTTTTTATGTCGTGCTTTTTATTTTTAAAAGAAGATTCTTATAAAAGGAAAGAAAATTGCAACTTGAAATTAAATTAAACTTTATGAAAACATAAATTTTTCATAACTTTGAGTTGGTTAAGACAGGACAACGTATTTTGTGTTAGCTAGTATAAGATCTTAGTACCTGGATGGCTCGGTATTTTTTTTTGTTTTTTTTATAAATTGTGTTTTTTGGAAATTATATTTAAGTACGAAAATTTAAAAAGTCTAACCTCAAATCAACAATCATTCATTGCAAACAATCATTGACTTCGTTACTTAACAACGGACTTCGTTACTTAACAACAACAATAAAACACGAATATGACATTTTCTAAAAATGATTCGTAGCTAGATCGATTTATCGCCCCCGAAACCCCCTATATACTAAATTTCATGAAAATCGTTGGAGCCGATTCCGAGATTCCAATTTTATATATGTGTATATATATATATACAAGAATTGCTCGTTTAAAGGTATAAGATATATTATATTGTTTAGCTATTTCTTTTAACATCTTCCTTTGATAAATGAGACTACTGATTTGATTATTGTAAAAGATAACACATCTGTATTCTGTATTAGTATGTGTGACGCATTATTGGCTGATAAGGTCACTTCCACACGTAGCCACTCTCAATAAGGAGAATCTACAAATGGAGATAGAGGCTACTCTTTCGCTCCCCTGACTAAGCTTAACATTACAATGATAATATATATAAAATGATATTGATGATTTGCCAGCTCATGATTGTTTAATCGCCTCTATGATCTAGCGGCTGTTATACTTAACTTCATAAGGTCCCGGGATCGACTCACGGTCGGCAACAACATTTTTGTCGTCGCCCCGGATGGGATGTGTCCGGGTGGAGATAGGTTTGCCACTTATCACATTGTGGGACTTAGAATCTTCGGCTAGTCGTGGGTGCCCTGGTTGTACCCTACTTCTTTGGGGATACGGACGCGAAGGTGCTCACTTATTTTTTAAAGATTATTTAATTCTCTTTTGTGTGTGCGAATGTGTATTCAATGGCTAGCATCATTTATCTAAGCTTAAGATTCCGAATTGATAAATAACTAATGTGTGCGATGTGTTAATGGAATTGCTTTTTTTCCGTGAGGAATTATTTGCATATTCCTATTATTTGCATATGTTATGTAGCAGGCCTAAAAACTATCCTATATCAAGTTCGAGTTAGATCAAATTACAGGTAATTCCAAAATTTTATTAAAATATTTTTTATAGTTCCAAATCATACATCCTTTTGATAAGAGGTTGATGCAGTTGTATAACATTTTATTATGCGATATGTATCCAACATACCTATATCGTCAGACACCATATCATTATGTTGTATTTTTATGGGAGAAGACATCAAACAAGTACATGCCTTTCCCGGTGCAGAGCTCTAGAATAGATGCTGTGGTTGCGTCGCTCTCCTGTTGTAACTCCTACCAGTTAGGCATATTGTGCAAGTCTAGTGGTTACCCTTAGTATGGCGACAGGAGTAAGTAAATAGGTAGATCCCCTGCCTTGAAAAGTTGCTGCACAGATCTTTACCACCAGTGGTCTTGTTGGTAATAACCCATTTTACCTGTGCTTGCTATCGAGCTGCCTGGCATAGAGGAAGAAGATCTATTCTACCCAGCGAACCCATCAGCTGTGGCAAAACAAAAGATATCAAAAGACCAAAACGCCTAAGAGATATTTATCTTTATTTATTTAGCTTTTCATTCATTATATTTAGCTTCATTTAAAGCTCACAGAAAATATCGCGAATAGTGGTCAGCAAAATATTGATCAGAATCCTTTGTGTAAGATGAGGATTAAGAAATGAAAGCAATATTTGCAATGGATTTGTTTAAGTTAATCTTAGTAAAAATTATATTAAAAAAATGGGAATACCCGCACGTGATTAGCATTTGGACACGTGCCTTTTTAAGTTTAGATTTCCGCTTAAAATAAGTAATGAATATAAGAAAATATAAATAATTCATACAAACAAGCTTTATTTCGCGAACAAGCCAAGCGAACAATAGTATCTTAATAATAATTATATGCACCGAGGTAAAACCAAATGTTAACTCTTATTTATCTATATCTACTCATAATAAATCTGTACAAGAGTTGAAAATATTTTAAAAAAATTGTTCAAGCTGAAAGGTTAAAATAGTGAAAGGGACAGCAAAACATATTTTCAGCATGTTTAGACTTTTTATCCGAGCGTCTGACTTTTTGTCTATCTATCTGTATCATCACCGCGATTTACGATAAGTCTTCTTACGGCCAATGTTAATAATGTTTCTCTAAAGATGGATTTCCAGCAATCTAGATAGTTGCGTATCCGACGGCCTATCCTATACGTAATTTCCATGCTTATCCTGTCCACAGATATGTTATTGGCAAGCGATAACATAAAAATGGATCAAAATATCAATCTTGGACAGCAAGTTTTATATTAGGATTGATTATTAATATTGGCCGTTAAACAAATAGTAACGAATTTTGGCTTGAGGTATTTTATGTTTGGGCCAGGTTATAGGATACTTTTTATCTTTCTAAAGGGGTAAGGCTAAGAACCCACGGAGCGGTTTATAGCCGCGCCCGCCGCGGTCAAGGAACTGCGGTTTTATTTCAAAACTTACGAGACCAGTAATTTGTACGGTCACAAAGCCGTCGCAGTTGAAATCATCGCCCGAAAACTGGTACGATTTTCCCGCCGCGGGTGTACGACCGATGCCGCGGTAACCGCAAGCAACTGCCGGCGCTGCGGGTCTAAAACGCGTGAAATGTGCTTTTACTTTTTGCATATAAATCTACATTCTATATAAACCTCTCCGTGAGTTCTTAGCCTTGAAGTCAAAATGAAATATGGCCAATAATTTATTACCGAGTAGTCTGATTTAATTTATTCGATTTTGGTATGTCAGATTGTTCCGTAATTTTCCAAAGCAAGTTTTGTAGTTAATAAATTAGACATATAATACTCGAAATAAAGTGACCAAGTAACTTGAAATCCGGAATGTAGAGAAACGTTTGATCGTACAGGTTAACTAACATGTGCATACATATCTTCGAGACAAATCACGCCCTTCTGGGTAGGCAGAGTATCGAGTACAAAGTGAACGAAGCTCGCTGTGTCGGCTAGTTTAAAACATAAATGAAACGTACGTAGGCTTACTTAAAACCACCAGCATAGTCCATAACCAGCTGTCCTTCAACAAGCCGAGTGAAAATTAACGAGGCGTAGAAGGGTTTAAAAATATCATTTTCTTAGTAGGAACCTAGGAAGCATTCTGACAAAATGATCTCCATGTGAAAAGTCACTTTTCCAAAACTACGCGTATGCATTGTTTGAAAAAAATGTATGGTAATAATAAGTAAGTATCTTTACGCCCATTTCGCCGAAGAGGAACTCAGAGGCACAACCAGGGCACCTACGATTAGCCAAAGACACTAAGTCCCACAATGTGATAGGTGGCAAGCCTATCGCCAACCGGGCACATATCCAATCCCGGGATCGTTGTCTTTATTAGAGAATTGAAAAAAAAAAACGACAGCACTGTTTAAAAAAAACGTATGGCAATAAATAATCTTTTACTTTACTTCAGTTTTAAATCTTTTGCCATAAATAATTACTTCCATTTTTACCAAGTTTAAAAAAACTTTTTAAGCGCATCAAAACTCCAAAAAATCCAACCCAATTTCAGACGTTCACGTTGTCCACGTCACGTTTTTGATACTTATTTTTCGAAAGGTACTCGAAGCTAATGATCTTTCGGTCCCATATATTTCTTTTTAACAAAATCCCACTAGTGGTTTTCGAGTTATACGTCAACGGAAGGGCTATTCTTGAGAAAGAAGTCCCAGGACTTTTGTTATCAAGTCAAGATTAGTATGGTTACTCTTAAATCTTTATTTCATGCAAATACGAAATTGGAATGATGCGTTATTTTGGGCAATCTTGAATACAGTACTAGTAGACTATTAACATTAAATTAATAAATATCCCCTGACAAGTCACACAAATTGAATCTAAATACAAAGTAAGCAAATTATATACCTACTTGTGTCATAGGTGGTAGTAAAGAGAGCATTCCAATCTATGACTGTAGGAGCCCTAAAGCCAGACTGAGTTGTAACTGGTCCCTGAGTCATCAAACACGCTTGAACCAGATATGGTAAAACCCAACATTGTAAACGTGAGCTGCAGCGCCTTAAACCCACAAAAGACTGCCACTTTAACTAGTGTAATAGGCTTAAAGTCTTTATCGTTATAAAGCGGATTATGACCACTGTTTATCGCCATATTACACTTTATTATGGTAGATTTTGAAAGTTTCATGCGGTTGTTGTCAGGGTTTTGTTTTTTTCTCTATATATGTGCGATTAGCGAACAAGCATTCGGTTGTCGAGATGGTAAAAGACAACTGTGGCCTATAGACACCATAGATGTTATAGGTGCGTTGCTCTCCTGTGACTGGGATGTTAGGCCTATTGTGCACATGGCAAGTCTACCAGCTATCCTACCCTCTGGACCGAAACATGACAGTGTTGGTATGGCGACAGGAATAGGTAGGGCGGTGGATACCTACCTGAATGAGCTTCAGCCAGGCGCTCTTCAACAGTGTTTATCAAGTCTTAAACCCTTTTATTACTTAAAGATAGCTTCAACTAATCCCACATAAACCTCTCCTTCCTTCTAATTGCTTCTGTGGTTTGGTCTGGTGCCCAGGGTCCGTCATCCAAAAATGTGATTTTTTTTTAAATTTTCTTATAAGAAACAACGTTGCCCTGAATAGGCTATGTCCGTCCGGCTGTATACCTTTACTTACTTCTTACACGGGACAGGAGATACGGGTGTGAAGATATAAGTAATAAGTAGTTTTCGTAATCAATTTTATTACAAAGTTACAACAAGGGAAATGCAGGGAATTTGCCATCATTACTGTATGTAAGCAATAGACAAATAGAGCTTGAGCCACGGCCACGGAGGGCAGCTAATAAATCTAATAAATCTGTTTTTTTTTATAATGTGAGCGACCAGCGAACAAACACGAGAACAGGGGAGACGTGTTTTTGTTCGTTGCCTTATTAGTTCATAACGCCTCTATGGTCTAGACTCTAGCAGTCCGGAGTCAGACTTGACTTTTTGAGATACCGGGTCCGGGATACCGGTGGATCCTGGGGTCGGACAGCAAAAAAATCTTGCAAATTTATATTTTTAACTTTTTAATATAATGCCGTTGCCCGGAATCGGATCTGTGCCCGGTTGGCGGTATAAGCTTGCCTCCTATCACATTGTGGGACTTAGTGTCTTCGGCTAGTCGTGAGTGCCCTGGTTTGTGCCTCTGCCTAACTCTTCGGGGGTATGGGCGTGAAGATACTTTTTTTACTTATCAGTCATCACATTAAAAATGTAAATTAATGAATAATGTAAGACGCTCATCATATTATATAAAGATATTTACGTTCACCACACAAATGCCTGCTCCTGTCGACAATCGAACCTGAACCTCGCGGATTATCGGTGATTTTTGTCCCTTACTAATTTAGATCGTCCTTTTTCAGATGTCCGTCGGATCGTGGATAATCCAGCGCTATACGAGAAATATGAGGAGTTCTCCGTCCGACGTGCACTAGCCGCTGACCCGGACACCAGGTGGTGTCCGGCCCCAGACTGCAGGTAATTATCATCTTCTGCACTAGAGAAGAGAGGAGTACTTCCTTCCTAATTGCTTATATATTTATAAATTAGTTAACTAACCCGACCGACGTTTTTTTGCCTTAACTATGAATTCTTAACTTTTCTAATTGTCTTCCTTGTTTTCTTTTGTAAGAACCTTTTCCTGACAATCGTTTTTACTAGTGCGTGTATTGTTGGTGCTAATAAAACAGTTTAGTGGTGTGTGTTATATGGAGCTGGATATATAGGGGGTTTTGGCTTCCGATAAGTCCAATTTATTCATAGCGCACTATTTTGCCGGTTTTGTCACGCCATAACACGTATATATTTTTTTGGCGGGAAATTGCAAATTGAATAATTTTGTTTAGATTTAAGTATGGATTTCCGCAACGTAACGCCTTCTTCTATCAAATATAAGTAAATTTTTACTAATCTCTGGTATTACCAACAAAATTTTTGCCTATTAAATTTGAAGTTTAAATACGTTCCCTCAACGTGAAAAAGATGCAACGGGCATATATATGGCTAGGTTCGGTCAACTAGTAATAGTTTTGACACCGGCTAAATATCCTGGCCTTTAAGCACGATTTGACCAATTATGTATAATTAAATACTACGACCATTTGGGCAATTAAGGTTTGACTCATTGCAAGGGCAGTCGGGAGTTCTTATGACTGTGTTGATGTATCATTTCGAGGATGTGTGTTGTGGCTTGTGTAAAAGGGTCTGGTGAAAAGATATAGCTGTTTATATATAAAAATCAATTGCTGTTCGTTAGTCTCGCTAAAGCTCGAGAACAGCTGGACCCATTTGGCTAATTTTGGTTTAGAATTCTGTGTGGAAGTCCAGGGAGTTTTAAAAGATAAGAAAAGAGGTAAAATTTCGAGGTAACTAAGAAAAACAACATTTTGAGTTTTGCCATGCAAACAGAACTGGTGGAGCAATGTTCGCCGGGACAGCTTGTTGTTTATTAAAAAAAGTGCACACGTCGGAGTGGCTTTTCGTGGTTAGTGATAGGAACGACAGATTTTTTCGTAGTCGTAAACCCGGGTTATACAAAAATTTGCTAAAAATCCGTTCAGTAGTTATTGCATGTAAAGTGAACAGATAAACGTTTAGACAAAAAATGTTTGTAAGTCGTAATAAAATATTACTACTGTATTCGACGCTTCTGTCGTGCAAGTTCACTACCCATTAATGGTTATGTATGTGCGTTCCAGTTTCGCGGTGGTGGCGACTGGATGCGCGTCGTGTCCGAAGCTGACGTGCCTGGCGCCCGGGTGCGGTGCGTCCTTCTGCTACCACTGCAAAGCAGCGTGGCACCCCACACAGACCTGCGACGCGGCCCGTCGGAGCCGGCAGCCGAGGCCCAGGGCGTCGCCCATGCCACACAACGACATGGACCATGGTAAGATTTCGTCTCATTTATCCTGTTGCATTAATGTAACCTATTGCTGCAGGTTTATGAGTTCCTGGTCGTTTGTACAAATATTTTCGTAAAATGACGAAGGGGTTTGAGAGTCTTATCCTACTAGTAGTAGTATCTTCACGCCCATATCCCCGAAGGCGTAGGCAGAGGCACAACCAGGGCACCCACGACTAGCCGAAGACAATAAGTCCCACAATAGGTGGCAAGCCTATCGCCAACCGGCCACATATCCAATCCCGAGCAACATTTTTTTTATTAGAAAGTTGGAAAACCCAAATTTTCTTCTTGTTGCCTGACCCGGGATTAGAACCCGGGACCTTGTGTAGTCAAGTCCAACACCTGAACCGCTAGACCACAGAGGCGATTAATCTCTTATCTTACTAATAATATTATAAATGCGAAAGTTTGTATGTTTGTTTGTTAGTTCACGCAAAAACTGCTGAATCGATTTTTATAAAATGTGGTACATACATAGATGATAACTTGGATTAACACATACCGAATACAATACAAATACATTTTTACAGAAAAATGTTCCTGTAAGACCATTAAACCCGCGGTCAACAGTTAGTAACCTATATAATTTAAGTCAATAAGCGCCAGAGCCAAATAAAATACAATTGTATTGTATATAAGGTTCCGACGCGATATATAAAGATAAGATAAGAGCGTAATATTCCTTACGGGTCGGTAACTCATTTGTGATGTTCTTAGTATTCCGGATGTCCGTGGGCATCGGTGATCACTTCCCGTCAGGTGATCGACTTGCTCGTTAGACTCCTTTGATATAAGTATATCCAACAATTTAAAATTAAAAAATTACTTGGAGTACTTTCCTTGATAAATGCAGTAAAAGATGCACAGTTAATCAGTTAATTGTTCGGATCACTTATAATTTATCCGGTTCTAACCATATTTAGCTGCTAATATTAATAACCTATCTAAGATAAGAGATGTTAGATCAGTTGCCAGGTAACCGCTGTTATTTTTCAACGATTTACAAAAATATCTTAACAACAAAACTGTGGAAGAGCTATCTTTATCTGTAGATAGGTTATTAATATTGAAGTTTGTTAGATTGGTGTGAAATTTTTCGAATTGCAATTTGCAGGTGAAGTGAAACCATGTCCGCGATGCGCAGTGCTCATAGTGAAAGTAGAGGATGGGTCGTGCAACCACATGGTGTGCTGCGTGTGCG
>NJDD01000194.1:379095-401277 GCA_002245505.1 Calephelis nemesis
GCCACGGCGCACTCGTAACGAATAATGCCCACGCCGCCTCGGGGCCGCAAAGTTCAACATACACGTAGCGGAAATATGCGCCAACATTTTTATTAAATTAAATGTCCACCTAAATCCATGCATACCATAAAATTAGAAATATTTACGGTACCTACAGTAACAAACTCAGTATAATATGTAAATAAGAGATTGATAAAAAAGGAAAATAAACTTCAAATTGAACTATAATATATCAAACATAGACATATTATTTCAAAAAGTACAGACGAATATTCTATAATTACCTTATATAATGGCGTATCCACAATAATTAATCAGATATAAAGTATTATATCAAATTTATATAAAAGACTTTAGTCAGAATATAAACTAAGCAAAATATCAGTAGAGATTGGTGTATATATGGACAATCATCAGAACTTTACCACCTAATTACAGTATTAGTAACAAATATATCAATATATTTATACTTCTCTAGCCGTCTATTTTCAAAATGTACGAAACAAGGCCGATATTAAATTTTCTATTAATGTTCGCGCATTTTTACGCTAAATTTGAATCGACCCAATACATACTCTCGACTGTAATAGTCGAAACGTGTGACTACCATGGTCCAAGGAAATGTATGTTGGTCGTTTGGAACCAGCTGACGTCACCACAGAGCTGTCTAGATATCCCTTAAATTGTAAGTTGGGAAAATATATTTTTGTTGGAAAAATAAAAAACTTATTTTCCAATCAAGAATGTCTCGCGGATGCATTGTATATTTGTAAATAAATATATTTAATAATCGTCGAAGACGTTGATGACGTCACCTTGTTGCGAGCTTGCCAACGCGAACAGCAAACCATGACACAATGATACAGACTATGCCATACATTATAAAAAATCTAACCTATCACCGACGCTAAAGACTCAAACTTTGTAGCTCTATCATGAACACTATCGAATAAGTACATCGTTATTTTAACTTCATTTCGATATTACAATATGCTTTTAAAAAAGTATCACCTTACATATTTCAAACTGTTTACTTCAGTTTTAATTTAACTCGTGTAGATTGAGTGAGTCATTTTATTTTTGTTATATCCTGACTCTCGATTGAAATACCTACTATGAGATATAGAGCATACGAGGATACCATAATAATTAGGAGTAGGGGCTTCGCGATTTTCATACATTTCGCGTGCTGACTATTATTCGATAGAAGTTAACGTTAAAAATACCAAGCCTCTACCATGAGTTGCTATAGATTACGTATCGAAGTCTATAGTTTTCAGGCTCACGAATATAGCACCGTAAACTCGTGGTTAGGGATCTGAACTTCTTGCCTCTATCGTCATTAAATAACTGCGGCAACTCGATAGCCAATCTTAATTATTAAAATTATAATTTCAACCTCCTACCAGTTATGTTATCCGGTATGTGAACTGCAATTCCCGTATAATTTTTCGGAGAACCAGGATTCAATTAACGATGTCGATAATGTTCGTGCTAGACACTCGGGCTATTGAGGAAATATAAAAATAAATATATAAGAAAGAACTCGTTATTACGCTCATTATAAGCAGAACGTGATAAATTACTCTCTTAACAGACGTTATATTATCGCACGTCCATACACGTTTTTTTTTTCATCTTTTTCACCTTTGGGAATTGGTGGTAATTCTGCTGAGTATGCTATATTTTTCCAATGAAAAAAAAGAGAAGAGCTGAAATATTTTTGACAAGTCAGATTTTTCCCGACATGTGAACTCGTTACTTTTTTATTTTTTTATCAACGTTTTCCGAAGAATATATTAAAAATCTGTAGAAATGTCATGAGCAAACTAACACTGCTAAATGTGTTTTGTCACTTTCTGTTATTACCGTTGAAAGGAGATAGCGATAACTTAGTTATCTAACTAAGTTACATACATTAGTTTAGTGGATGCACAACAAAATTACCTTCATTACAAAACGGAGAAATATTTACTTGAAGTGCTATTATTTCATTATTCTTATTATGAATGATATAAATAAAATTGTGATACAAGATTCACGCGAATGATTAAATGATTTATATAACCATAGCTGATTTCAACGATTAAATTAAGCCTCTTTTTGGATATGCAGTATACAGTCCTTATGACGTCATTCCCAGATCCTAGATACTGACGTCATGACGGCAGTGATAAAATGCAACGGTTGTTGGCATTCTACATTATAGGTCTTGTTTTTGTAAACTTTTGTGCTGACGTAAATGTGTATGAAGCCATATTGTAATTCTTTTTTTTTTAATTTTTCGTCTTTAGCACAGTTAATGAATAATTAAAATTTGTTTAATTAAACTCACTTGTATTGTGCGACACTGTCATGTTAAACATGTTCGTGATTTCGTAAACTGATACATATTTATTAAGAACCTTTGATTTCATCCAAAATGTTAAACAGGTCTAAAAAGACGTAGTTTGAATAATCTTCTGTCCAAAATTACGTGCATTAAGTTATGAAAATTTGCAATACAACGAAGTTAGCGTGTACGCAACAACCACAAACGGACTTAATTTTGTAAGTACATGCGATGTGCTGTGATTGGCTGCTATTTTTTTGCATCATTAAAACACACAAATATGGACTTAACATAATCTACGACCACCAGCTAGCCAAATCATAGTAATAACGTTAACATATTCTGTCGAATTTTGAAATGAATATCCAAATTGACGATTTGAATTACTTAGAGAATCAGTCAGCAACGAATACTATTTAATTTAAATTGGCGTGGAAAAGTACAAGTTGCGTTATTATATCAAAATATTGTTTTTGTATGTAGCAGATAATTTATTTCGAATAATTTTAATTATTCAAATTGTCAAATAATGTACATTGAGAGAAAAAGATTTTAGTCGGAATAGGCATACGCCATACGTGATACTTTTACGCTTTACTTATACACGCTTATGAAACTTGTGAGGACGCAGTGTACATTGGGCCAAAAAGTTAGCTCAAGATTTCGCACATGCCAACGATCATGATATAATAGAGATATTGGGCTCAATTGATGATCCAATGAATCTGTGGCTTTTAGTCTTTTCTGATATGTTTTCTCGTCACACAAGGCATTGGAGGCTAAAACTGTTGTAAAAAATAGACATTTGTATACGCATATAAATAATTAAGCGCAGTAAAACTGTAAAATTCGACTTCAAATATTTCATTCAGTATCACATCGCGATTTGATAATTCCTTTTGCGAATGATTTCAAATGGTTCCGAAATGGTCCCACATAAATTTTATCAACATGCTACTAGCTTTTGAGTTACACTTAATAATGCATACATTTTTAAATTATGAGATCGTCAAGATAAGAAAAAAATATGCATTTTTAAGTATAACTAAAAACTACTAGTCGGATCATAAATTCATATGGAATCACCTGAGAATTATGACATATCTTTTTAAAAAAGAACCATCAAAATCGATGGGCTATTGACGGAGTAACCACATAACATACAGTCAAAGTGAGAACCTTTTGCTTGTTTGAAGTTTGTTAAAAATGATATGAGGGTAGATCTCGTGAAAGACGAAATGACGGGCCCCACTACATAATTATTTTTCATGCATGTGCTACAGTGCTAAAACAAGACTTCTATTCTGTGCCGCGCTTGGATATTTACTTAACTTCAAATCGTAAGAAATTAATTAAAATGTAACAGATAACTGATTGTCCAATCACAGAAGAGTTTTTATGTGTACTGCGTGCATACACTAAATATACTAGTATGCATAAATGCTATAGTAGCGCCCGTCATCTCAACTTATAGTTTTCTGTGTGTACACGAATACTTTGTTTTCTTAATGATACAATATATAAACGTAATAATGAAATAATAAATTTTCAACCACATTCAAAAACCCTTCACAAATATCAATGTTTTTTCTACTATGTATAAAATAGACTAATTTTTTTATGGACAAATATTGCCTTTGATATTACGACTTCGTGTTGGAGCCATGGAATTATAAATGTTGTGTAATATAAATAAAAAAATGTAGATTTTAACGAAAACATTTCAAGTTTTCGCCATAATATACACAGCTTTAAATAAGTAAACTTCACGAGAACTCTTAGTACAATTTAGATTAAGAATTCATATTGAGCAAACTTTTATTTGTCCACAAAGGGCGTTTTACGCATAGCAATTCATATCGCCTCCAGATACAGCGTTTACGCGCGAATCTAAGTAGAGAGGGATTTGAATTATCTGACTGTTGACTTGAATAAAGCCGTTGTGTTGTGGCTTGTAAACCATAGATCGTCTTAAACTGAAAGAAAGTCTACGATTTTATCAAATTCTACAAAGTCTATTTCCCATAATATGGTACATTTTAGAATTATAAAGACGCATTACAAGTACCCGTAGTATGGCCTATATTTATTATGTGTACTTTCTATCCTATGAGTACCCTTATTTTCAACCTTCATTAGTAATCTATTCTTCTGTTCTGAAAGTTCTAGTTCTGAATCGAAGATATTACGCTACATTTATCGAAATAAGTCCACACGCCAAAGGCAGGTGCAGGTTTGAAGTAGCATCGGCGTCCGAGTACGTGCCATTGCTCGCGTATTAGTATTTCTACGCGCGTAAAACACCCTTTCTGAACAAGATCTAAGGTCTCAACGATGAGTATACTACGAATTTTGTATCAACGTAGCATTTACAAATGTCAAAAAGTGAAGGTGAAATAAAATAATAGCTAGGAATTGGACTTGTCGAAAGTGTCTAGCTGCTAAACAAATTTTATAAAATTCAGTTTTTATGCAGTTACAACTTATGAAAGTCAATATGTTAGAAATCATTGAGACTCTGGCTGTGGTTGGCCTGATTTTTAAAATTAAAGAAAATTTATATTTCTATTCAACTGAGAATGCCAATATAGGCATTCTCAGTTGCGTTAAAAGCATGCGCAAGTGCAACATTGTCAATTTATTCCTCGCTAAATTTGATTGACTAATTTATCTTAAGTACAATCAAATTTGGATGCTGGGAAGATATTGACTTAAAATATCCTTGATTATACTCACTCGATTAACTATCTAAGATACGAGTTAGCGCCACTATAAATCAGTAACCAGATAACCATTGTTACAATTCAGTATTTAACTCGAAAAATAAAAAAACAAACTTGAGTAATATCTATCCTATTATAATATCTATATATCCTAAACGTTATTAAAATTGGACGAGTCTACATGATAAAAACTATCAAATGTGATATGTGTATTATAAATTGTGCTCTCTCCGCTGTAATTTCCTTGTATATAAATAGAATGGCCACAGTACTGGGCCATCATGGCAGTATGGTGCCAGTTGGCGCCAAACAAATATGTCAAAATACACGTTGATCATATCTTTACTGCTGCCATAACTTTTTAGGTTGATTTCACAATTATTGTCCGGTTACTATAATCAACGAACTGTAATCCGTTAGTTTAATCATCGGTAGTTTGCCTTAAAGTGACAAAAAGTTTCTCATAGTTACACAAAAGGTTTCAATTTAACAATCGAAAACGAACGACCGTAGTTAGATTTTTTTACTATTCTTACAAAAAACTAACATTCGTATGTAAAACGACTCGTTTTTCGAATATAGGAACCGGGCACATATGGGAGTTAAGAACAGGCGTATAAAAAGTTATCCCCGTTGCTGTTAAAGGATTTCCCAGCGCCTTATGATTCCCGCTCACGTCGGACTTTGTATAGCACCGACAATCGGGCAGTTTAGGCACTTTTGCAATATGTGTATTATATTTTTCTTTTACAAAAAATCAGTCACGTGGGCGGGAATCCTTGTGCTTCCACCTATTGGTGCCCTCACACTACTCCTCCTTTCAGTTGCGAAATCATCCAAAATACTATCAGTTCCCGTGAAATGGATTAAAAAACAGTTTCTTCAATGTATATATTAAAAGCATATTCATCTGTGGTTCCTCAAGTATAAAAAATGAACTTAATTAGTTTTAAGGATCGCCAAAACTACGAAATAGTGTATTTAGGCAGCCCTCTACGATAGATGCTTCACGCTTTCAGTGCAGTCTATCAAATATTTGTGATACTTTAAATAACGATACTATTAATTATCTAAATTATTTAATTTTTCACGTTTGTAGGGAGTCTGTTTTAAGTGATTCTATGTTATGTTAATTATATAAAGTGTAAACTATGATAATTAAAAATGTGATTAAAACTTATGAATATTTATTTTTGTTACCTTACTCTCTATTTAGTTCTTTATCATAATGACAATAAGTTAAAGTTAAGGAAAGACGTTATTTATTATTTCAGGAGAAGGGAGTGCCCCGCCAAGATGAGCACAACGAATCCCAACTTAATTATCTAAAGTACCTTATTTTAATCCCCCACAACTTGAGAATGGATTATACCAAATAAACAAAATTCTTCAGGATATAATAATTGCCTCTGTGGTCAAGCGGTCCAGGTGTTGGACTTGACTGCATGAGGATTCGATTCCCGCGTCGAGCATCAAAAGAAAATTTGGTTTTTCCAATTTCCAGCCGAGTCCTAATCTCTTAAGCCTTAATTAATTTCGAACAATTTGTAAAGCTTTTTTTATATACCTATGCCATTTGCTACCTTCACTTAAGTATTTATGCTATAGTTAGGGTTGAAGTAACAAAATGGTCAAGCCTCATATTTTTTTAAATAAGATGTAAGGTTTAGGGGTAGGGTTTGTAGAGGTAGATCCTTGGCATTGCATGACATCTGATAAGGTTTTGGTCACAATCAGACTTGGAACATCAAAAACATTTTCATGCAAAATGTTTTTGAAGGTTTACTTGCTGACTGTACCATATGGCTGTACTAAAGTAAAATCAAGCCTATCCACTCCAGAACCAAAATTCATCACCGATGCTTTGCTATTCTTGAGGCAGAATTAGTCTCACGTGGAAGTAGGTATTGCGACCCATCTAACCTTTCAGATCAAGGTCTGATACAGTTTATATTTAAACCAACAAAAAGACACAAACCAGAATGGGTTATTTCGTAGAAAATATATATAAACAAGTATCTTCACGCCCATATGTAAGAGGTAGGCAAAGGCACCCACCTATTAATAACCGGGCACATATAAAATCCCGGGCAACGTTTTTTTTTTATTAGAAAATTGAAAATACACAAGAAACAAAAATACCGGGACCTCAAGAAGTCAAGTCCGACGCCGGACCGCTAGATCAGAGGTGATATAATATTTCATTGCTTGTATATATGTAATAGCAAAGACAATGATATCTGGTAATAGGTAGATATGTAAAAAATATTGTTATTTAAATGCTACATACACATACAGTGTATATTTTCATTCTTATGTTTAACAGGCATAACAAATCAACATTTTCAATACGAAACTGTGACTTAATGAAAGATTAAATAATTGACATCTCCGAGTGCGATCGAGTACGACTTCTAAGTTCTATGTCATATTTACATATGGCATGGCCTGTTATATCTTTTCTTTGGTAGTTTGAAGAATCGTAATTATATTTTAGTAGATAATATGTACTTCAAAACGGCTGAACCGATTGTAATGATTTTAATCTTAGATAAACATTGGCTATTTTTTTCCGATATAACAATAGATTCTCATGGGATAGTTATAGATACCTTAAAAAGTTGTAGAAAACAATTAGTTTTTAAAAATGAAAACCGGGGTAAAAAGGACAACTTTATTTCTCAGATTTATCACATTATGCTTATTACATAAATTCTTTTTACATATCGCTATACAGGATTACTATATAATACTTACATATAAAGAAATTTACATTATAATTACCAATATTTTGGCTTGCTCAGTTAAAGCTAAGGAATGATTAGATATACATATAAGGTAATTCTTATTTCAATGTAGGTATCGAACTATTGGTTACCGCAACACTATCAAAATAGGCACCACAGCATTTGTTCCATTTATTTGGGTATGTTACCTACAAGAAGTTAGATACTTAGGCCATTAGCACGTTTAGCAGAAAATGAGAAACCAATTTTTTATGATGGAAAAAATTTTTTTGTGGTTGAGAAACCAATTTTTTGTTGTTGAGAAACCAATGTTTTGTAGTTGAGAAACCATTTTTTGTGATAAGATTATTCGTTTTGAGAATTCCAGGTCGCTCACATTATGCCTTTAGTACCAGATCGGTATTGATAGGGCGCCGAATTGGAAACAATTGCTAGAATACGATTTAACAACGATGTATAAGGAATGGACATTAAACTCACAATCCTCACAATTT
Organism: Calephelis nemesis; assembly: GCA_002245505.1. Taxonomy (NCBI): domain Eukaryota; kingdom Metazoa; phylum Arthropoda; class Insecta; order Lepidoptera; family Riodinidae; genus Calephelis; species Calephelis nemesis. Next base: position 387,392 of record NJDD01000194.1, read on the forward strand.
AACTCTCCCACACCATTCACAAAGTCCGGGATTGTGCCAACTACTTAAACAAATACTTGCTCTGCCAGTTGCACTTTTACACAGATTGTCTTACAAAGTTGACATCCTTTGTGTGCCTAAATCTACCGACTATCAGAAAGGCTTCAGTTCGATTCTGGACAAGAGCAGGCATTTATCTTGCAAACCTATTTATCTTTATCACCTTTAAAATACACAGACCATATTATAACGTTGCCAATTTAATCGTGATGTGAATTTCCACATCATTAAATATTACAAAGTGGAAATGAGCACGAGACAAACTTGTAAAAAGTTCGACACTAGATCCAGTTACAATAAAAACAAAAAACATTTTTAATAAATAACAAAAAGAGGACGGTAATAACAATAAATGATTGATTACATCATCTCACTTTACTTTCGAAGTAAGGCGGACCTTTATTTTAGAGGTTTGAGGCAAATTATATACAAAATGAGACAACTCGATGGGACGATAATTACTACTATTTCTCAAAAAATATTGCAAAACTACAGTTCGCGCGAAATTTAAATGCGCCTCCGCTTACCCACTTCGAAACATATTAGATGCGTTATGCGCAGTACTTATTTCAAGGCATCCACAAGGATGTGTACGGGGAAGTGAGGGAGCGTACAGCGCTCTCGCTCATACTCGAGCTCCGTCTCTTCTGCTTAGGTACAGTTGCGTAAAACTTTTGTTTTGTGTTATAAACATAATATTTTATACTGGTGTATATATTTTTAAAATAAATATTTTGACAATCACAAAATCTTCTGCTAATATAAAAAACATTAGTAGAATGACATGATTTTCTTAGATTCTTGTAGATGCATAATTTTCTTTTTGGGACACAATATAAAAGTTAGATAAATAATTAATATCTATACTATAATATCTATATAACAACAAACTAAAAAAACATTTGAACTGGAGCCGCAAGTCGCTATTCGATTATTGTACTCGATTGTATATGCGCCAGACTAGAGAATGAACTTCGCGAGAGGCGCATTTGATTTTTAAGCGAACTGTACAAGATTTATTTTTGACTTTTGAGATAAAAACGATGGAAAAATGAGACGACTCGATAGGACTATACTTGATGTCTATTTACCAAAAACGATAGCAAAAGATTACACGAAATGCCATGTTGAGTTCGTAAGCCACACAAACCTAATATGTATTTTACAATCTGGGGACCTCAGTACAGTAAATACAGATCAATAACATATAAATAAATATTAAAAATGCAACAAAAATCGAGAAAAAATACCAAAAAAACTTAATTCACTAATAAGATTACCTAAAGATTTTTTAAACATTTTTGCAAATTTTAAATTATTCAATAACTTTTATTTCTTGTTAAGCAAATATTCTTGATAATGTAGTGAATTGATTTTTGTTGAGATGTTGTTTATAACAAAAAAAATATTGACATCATCCCTATTGGTGTTAAGTTTAAAAAAAATACATAATTACTTCCAGTATAAGGAAATGAGGCTTCAACATCAAAAAGCAATTCTCAAACAACAAAAATATATCGTGGGAAAGTAGAGTGCTATATAAAAAAGTATGCATGGTGGAATCACACCAAGTGCCGAAACTCTTAAATATTTTCTTATTATTAATTTATAATTTGTCATTATTCTTAATAAAATACATTTCAATTCATAACTAACTACATATATACAATAATATTTTACATAACTATACACAATATTCAATACATTAAATTGTTAATATGGAATGGAATTGTTAAGAATATGGGGAAAATAGACATTTATATACTTTAAGACAACACAACATATAATAAATATCCCTGCATAAATCGAATCTAATTCCAAACCAAACAAATTATATGCTTGTGTTATGGGTGTTAGGAAACGATACTAATACATAGAAACACCTAAATAAGTACCAGTATAAATCAATAAGCATTGTCAGACCCTGGAATGCAGACACCTAAATGCTATCACACACATGCCTGCCCCCGACGGGAATCGAACCCGAGCCTCGCAGTTGGGTGGTAAAGAGGGGTCGCTAGCCTATCGACCAACGTGGCAGACAAAATATTTCATACAATTGAAATCCCTCTTAAATTAGTAGTCTAATAATAATTATCTTATCAATCTCTGCCTTAATTAAAACGGAATTTGCGTGAAGATGTCTGTATGTAGATTTTCTCCGTATTATTATTTATTACCTAATATATTTAATTTTTGGTTTGTCTATCACGATTTCATCCATGTAAATGTTATTAACACAAAGTCTGCGTGTAAGGCTTTCATGGTTATTCCATGAACCATTTTCATGGTAGTTAAAAACCTAGGGGTCAAACTTAGGTAAGTTTTTATCCCAATGGGTCCAGTGGTTCCCGAGTTAGATCAAATTATATAAGGCATATGAAGCCGCGCCCAACTACTGGTTTAAGTAAAAACTGCAAGTTTAGAGTAAAAAGCCTTGTAACATTGCCATTGCAAATCCGACATTTTGTTCAAGGTTTTATAAATAGTCAATCAGTATTGACGCAAACACAATATGAAATAAATCAAATCATAACTAAAACATCATGTTTTTTTAAGATAACATTTTTAAGAACACATAAATGCAAGTTTTGTAGTACAGTATTTGAAATAACTAGTAAGTCATATCCTGACATAAGAATACGTGACCTAAACACCAAAAATATTAATGGTGCGATGTCAACATAAGCGGTGATGTGTTATCCTGTGGATGTTTACATGGTACTTTTAGCGAAACAAAATAATATCAAACGTTAAGGGAATGGAGTCTGGAATAAAGGTAGCTGCCCTAATCAAGGGATGCGGTTTTAGTGGAAGTGCAAACTACCTTTCAATATTACCAGGACGGTAGGCAAATTACCAATATTTTGAATAAGGGAAGGAAATGAAGACGTTACCCCAGAAACACATACCAAAGACAATAACCAAGGGCATACATTATATTAACCGATTTCAATGTTCTTCAGAGATTATATGTTCGACGTCTTTATTTCTGTATGTATGTTACTCGTCTTCTTCATCATTTGAGAACCGACTTAAAAAACTTTTTCTGTTTGAAAAAGCCGCCCTTTCGAAGTATGGGACCAGTGTCACCAAGTCTGGACATAAAATAGAAATATATAATATAAATATATTGAATATATTTTTTTTACTGTTAAAACGGAATTCAATTTAAATAAATAATATTTAAATTATTGATTATTATATTTTATATTTTAATAATATTTAAATTGAAGTTCGTTTTACAGAACAATAATGATTATATATTACGCTGTTACGATTTGCTTATTATTTTTCCGAAAGATAGCAAAATAATTCCGAAATGGCCCCACATACTTTTTATCAACATCTTTCTAGTAGTTTTGTAGTTATACTTAAAAATTCATACATTTTTGTCTAAACATAAACATCATGATAAGTCAGTATGGGACCAACTCGAATTCGTGATCTTTCTTTCTAGAAAACAACCATCAAAATTAGTTGACTTTTGGCTGAGTAACTGAGTCACAAAAATATAAAAATATATATATAATAGACATAAAAAATCGCCTCTGTGGTCTAGCGGTTCAGGTATTGGACTTGACTGACTTGACTGCATGAGGTCCCGGGTTTGAATCCTGGGTCGGGCAACAAAAAGAAAATTTGGTTTTTCCAATTTTCTAATTAAAAAAAATGTTGCTCGGGATTGGATATGTGCCCGGTTGGCGATAGTCTTGCCACCTATCATATTGTGGGACTTACTGTCTTCAGCTAGCCGTGGGTGCCCTGGTTGTGCCTCTGCCTACCGCTTCGGGGATATGGGCGTGAAGATAGTTACTTTTTTTTACTTATATAAAAAACAGTCGAATTGAGAATCTCCTCTTATTTAAGAGTTGGTTAAAAATATGGTAAATTACAATTCTTAGTATATAAATGTCTAAGCTCTTGGTAAAATAGAACTTTAACCGAGATAAGAAAATAATGATTCATCTGCGTCATTCATTACAAGTCATACATTAATGACGCCACATTCTCTTATCGCTTTATTGACTACTCGAAAAGCCTTGAAATATATACAAATACAATACTGGGACGAAATTTCAACATCTTATATGCTAAATTAACTACCTCTGCTTCAGTCCTATAGATAATAAACTATCATTAAAAGCTATAGTGGAATACGTAACATTTATTTAAAAATTCAAATAGCTGCCAAATATTTCAAAACCAACACTGTTTCATTTCAACATAATTATGAATTGTTAAAATACTATCTAAACCGGAACACGACAACGGCAAACACTAAAGTTATTATAATGATGATGAAAGGCAAAGATAATGTGCTGTTGCAGTAATTGCAACCTGTTATTATTAGACTCTTGTATTTCAACACAAAATGTGAATGAACCATTAAACGTTGAGTCTTTGAGATTTCAAAATGTTTGCTATAAAGTTTTTTTTTTATTAATAGGTTTATACAAAACATGGGAAAAACTGAAATGAAAAATTGAAAGAGATGTCAGAAGGTAAGTGAGTGAGTGAGTAGCTCAGTAGAGCTGGAAGTCGTAGGTGGTGGAGGCGTCCCGCCAGGTGGGCTCGTCGGCCACCTTGGCCCTGCACAGTGGGCAGGTGTGGTCGCGGTCGAGCCAGGCGGCGATGCAGAGCTCGCAGAAGATGTGGCTGCAGCCGAGCCGCACGGGCGCCGTGTACTCGTCGTGGCAGATGGGGCACGACTCGCCCGCAGACACCAGCTGCTCGCCCGTCGGCTTCGTGCCCAGGTTCTGCCGACCAGTTTGCACCACGTTTTACTAGGGCACTAGGTCAAAACTATCTAATAGAACGCTGAGCAGCAGTTCCCCGGATTGGTGCCAGCTTTACCTATTTCTGTCTACGTAATGTCAATACTAGCCACAGTCGTGTTTCCTTATGGAAGATGGAGCAGCCTTACATAACCATAAGATAGCTTTGAAGCAGTTGCCTTTACGTCGTCTACTAGTAACAGTAGTCTCTTACCAACGCCTGCTTGTACGTTGTACATGCGACATACATACACACAAGCGAGTGGTCTACCTAATAGAAAACAGTCACTACTGCTCATAGACATCTACAACAACATGAGTTAGCAATATTTTCTCTTCTTTCTTTAAAGATTTTTTTAATTATTAACCCCTTTGTCAAATTTCACTGTCCCCATGGACAAACTGCTATACCAAAATTTTTAATGTTCATATAAAAAAGGTGCGAGAGAAGAGAGAAGCAATTTTCAATAACTATACCTAAAAAAAATTGTACACTTAAGAATACTCACCACACTTTGTAGAAGTGTCCATGTAGCATTCTTGAAGAGTCTCAGTCGGACAATAACCTCTACAATCTTGGCAATCACATAGACTGATGTAAGGAACATGCCCACCATCTTCTCAGATCCCTCATATGAATGCATGAGATAAAATATCCAAGGCTGGATTGTTATCAGAGAGCGATATAACTGAGACACTGCTTCCGTGAATAAATATACTTTACCCTGTGGAATAAAGAAAATGTTAACCATTGTCATTTTGTCGACATTGTAATTTTTTTTTTTTATATCATTGGAAGGCAAACAAGCAGACGGATTTCCTGATGGTAAGAAATTCTCGCCGCCTAGAGACACCAAAGGTGGTAATGGTGCGTTGCCAACCAGAGGCCGGGATGTTAGGCCTTGAGCAAAAGTAAGTTTACCGGCTACCTCACCCTCCGGACCGGAACACGTCATGACGTTATGGCGGCAGGAATAGGTGAGGCGGTGGTACCAATCCGGGTGAGTCGCTGCGAAACTCTACCACCTCGTCAGATGTCACGGTGTCAGTGACGGCAAGCCTATGCTCGCCTTTTACGAGATGCCTGGCTCAGGAAGGCAGATGGTCTATTCTACAAAGGAGCCCGGACCAACTCGGGGCATTTGGGTCATTGTCGTTTAAAATATAAGACTCTTAACTGTTTGTTAAAATCTTTCCCAGTCTCAGGTGACCAATTCTCCATTAATATCTTTAATATTTTTTGTGGCATGTATTTCTTGCCTAAGTACATCAGAATTTTTTTCTTTAATTATTAATGCTTTATAAAACAATATATTGTAATGACAGCTCAAATCAAGGAAGTTCTTTCTTGCATTTTTTTATTGCATGAAAAAATTATGAAAATCTTAAGATATGTGAAAAATATGAAAAAACATATAATTACCCTTTTCTGAAAAGGAAGGAGAAATGCTGGCATCATTGTAACAATAATCTTAATATCCACAGTTATGATCTTTACAATGAGATCGGTGAGCAACACAAGCCACAGCAGTTCCCATACATCTATTGGTTCTGTGTAGCCAGGGAACATTACCACATTCGGTAATAGTTTGTCATGTCCAAACAAAAAGTGGACAATTATTATACATCCCACAGTTAATATTAATTCACTAAATAATGTCTGTAAACTACGATTCATTTGCTTTCCATTTTCTCTGAAAAAACAAAGCATATTTTATACAAAAATCTATAAACATTAACAGAAATTTATTTATATGCATAATTAAACTTTTTAACTGTTTTCTATATTAGTGTTAAACTTTCGTTTTTCTAATTTCATATTTCTGTAAGGCTATATCGCACATCTGTCAAGTGGCATATTCGTCTAATAAACTAATTTATTGAATTTATGCAAGTTTTTCCCTTAAATAATATAAATATTTTTAAGCACAGCTGTTAATCTGCAAAAAACTGACACCAAGTTCATTTCCATTTTCTCAATTCTCTTTTTGAATGACTCATGACTCCGATTTGGTCCTGTATACATTTTATCAAGATCCTTCTTGTTCACAAGGTGAAATAAAGTCTACATAATAGGAACAATTTATGTAATTAAGATTAAGACAGTATGATGCAAGAAATAGTACCAGAAATCATTTCTATCATCATAATACATATATACATACCTCTTTACAAGTCCATTGCTGTGTAGGAATGTAGAGAAAAGTATAATAAATGTGAAAATTCCTTCTCTGCTATCATACATAAACTTGATGAACAATATAAAATAAAATGGTGCATATCTCATCAGAACATACAGGGTTGCTCTCACATCCACTACCTAGTAAATAAAATTTATTTTTATTTATTTGTTCATAAAATTATGTTTTTTTTATTAAATATTAGATTTTATTTAACCTTTGTAAATCTCTTACATTCTGGTGCTATTTGACAAAGAGCACATCTAGTTAAAAAGTTCATTACTGACTAGTGATCCCTCCCAGTTTGCAGAGATTAAGAAATGTATACTTCTTTCTAGTTCATTAACCCATGTTGGTCCTGGCTCCTTTGCAGAATAGACCCTCTTCCTTCCTGCCCGGCAGCCCATAAAAGGCGAGCATAGGCATACCCTCACTATCACCGTGACATCTGACTAGGTGGTAGAGTTTTGCAGCAACTCACCTGGATTGGTACCACCGTCTTACCTATTTCTGCCGTCATAAAATGTTCCAGATTCGGAGGGTAAGGTAGTCAGTAAATTTACTTTTGGTCAAGGCCTAATATCCCGGCTAAAACATAAAACAACCAACAGGGATTTCAAGTGTAATGTAGTTATAGAGTAATGTATGTATGTATATAACTACATAACAGCAACAAATCAAACTGACACTTTCTCAAAGGGTAGAGGGGGCAGTGCCACTCACCATTAAATCTGTAATAGTGAACAGATCTTGTTTCTTGTATTATCATAATTCCTCTCAGGAGTGGCTTCCAATTTTCAAACTTTAGAGTAAGTATATCCTATCTCAAGGTAATAGAGTTTCTCGTATCAGTACATTAGTTTTGGGCCTATCAAACAATCACAGAATTTTAGTTTAAAATTAATTTTTAGAAATATGGTTGTTCAAGCTGTATAACAATCTAGAAAAGTAATTTGTGACATACCTGCTGAGCCCCATCTTCACTTTGACTCTCATTATCTTCATTTTCGTTATTGTTAGATGGGTTCCCTGTCATATTTACATCAGTATGGTCTTGCATATGGTCCGACATATTTGAATCATTAGATGCACTGTTTCTCAAGCTAGTAGATGTTGTTCTTTGTGTCAGAGGTGCCCCTCTCTCTGTTACGACATATGTTTGTGCACCAGGCCCTAAATTTACATGAGCTATGGAACTTTGTGGCCTCTGAAGTCCATCCACAGCTTGGTGAACACCAGGTGCGTTTCTTGGTAGCCATGTCGGTAAAGACAATCTTGCATTATTACCCTGTTAAAAATTACATTGTTTATTTGTTTTGGTAGTTTCAAAATGTTATGTTTTTTAATGCCATTACTAAAATACCTCATGTTTTTCTAGAATTGGTACAACTCACAAGCGATCTGTGATAATAATAATAATAATTACATTATGTATTAGTTGCGTCATTAAGACTTTAAATCTAGTGGAAAACATATTTTACCATTCGCGCATGTTCCACGAGGGGTCGAATTTCTCTAAAAACGTGGTTAAGGCGATCCCCTAGACCTAGATTAATTCTATTTGGAGCTGCTGGCCTAGAAACAGGATCCATCCTTTCAAGAGCATTGTTGGTGGTAGAGTCGTCCGATGCGTCACCTTCTATATCCAGAGTCACTTGATTTACTTGAGCCATTTTCGCCAGGAACTTAAAATGCATACTATATTAGTAAATAAAGTAAGGAATCATTTTTAATTTCAATTAAATTGAAGGTCAAGTTTGGGAAAATAGAAATTGCATGAAGACTGATGACAAATAACTTTTGACAGTGACATTTAACTTTTGAGTTTGACAAATGACAGTTTTAATGTTACTATGCTAAAAGTGTTTTACTAAAATGAATGTTCAACTCCTAAAAAATTAGACGTCATACATGCAAAATCCTGCAATCCGTCCCAGGATATGTCTTTACATTTACTTTAACTCTTAGAGCGTTAATGGGTTAAGACTTTCTTAGTCCATTAACGCTCTAAGAGAGACTACACTTGATTAACGGTGTCAATTCCTCGCTGACCGATTGTTTAAAAATCACATCCAATAACCCTGAAATTTCAAAAATGGTCTTTCACATTTAATGAGGAGGGTAGTATGGGTAGTATTATCATCAAGTAAGAATATAGTACTACTATTTAAATTATGCGCTTCGGTATTACACTATTTACTCTTTTTACACTTTATACTTTTATGTTTAAAATATGCTGACCTAATCTAAATGTAATTGAAATTATTAATTACGTAATAACGACTTTATATAGATATCTTTTAAATACATTAGGATTTCCGAAGCATAGTTTAAATAGTACTACTATAAAGTTAAGTTGAAATTGTAATAATTATTATCACAGTTATAAAGAATACCAATAATACGAGACTGAACATTAGAATAATATAGTCTATATTAACGAATCCCGATTATCCCTTAACATCGGCAAATGCAAGTTTCTACGAAGTCTTACATATCACATTATGTCGTTGTCATTCGTCTCGGGGTCTTTTTCACTAGAAGCCGCTTACGGCTTACAAGAATGAATAGACGAAAAAAAAACTACTGCATTGACCCCAAGTACGGAAACAAGATCAAGAGAATAATGCACACCAAGCGGTGAGCTACAGAAATGACTAAGTTGTTGATTTTCTTTTTGTTCTCTCTGGACCCTATATTTTGATATTACCTCAATTGTTGCTATCTTTATTTGGTGATTTAGCTGCTTTGTCTCTTATACAAAGTGAACTTCCCTTGACACTAACGCCACATCTCGCTAACATAATTTATCATCTTTTTTAATTTAATGTCCGAGTCTTGAAGGTTTTTCTTTAAAAAATAATAAGTGATCCTCCTTATATTGGTGCTCACGTTTGACCACAAGGTGCTCTGATTTCTTTTGCTTGTCGGTCGCGTCCAAGGAGTCCAAGAAGTCATCAGTATACGCGGACGGCGTCCTTGCTTCATGCATGCATGGATGCTTCATGCTCTCGTTTCCACTCATTTTGATTGGGCAAGTTTGTTTGATCGAAGCCACAACTACTCTGTCAAAAAAGTAACGGAAAAAAATAATAGACAAACAAAAAAATGTTTGGTATTCATAAAAAAAATGTTTGCTTATTTATTATGCAAAATTATGCTCATATAGAAAAAATACGCTTACGACAACAAATAATCCATTCATCACTTTTTTTTAATTTCTGCAATTGAGTTCAGTAGGGTTACTCGATCAAAGTAATACTGGAAATTTGAATCAAATACCTATCTCATTTTAAGTAGGTACTATTAAACACATTAAGAACAAATATTTAACATTTAGTTAATAGTAAATTATTCCAATTTCCAATTCTCATGATATCGAGACGCAAGAGTAAGCCTATAGTTCTCGCCGTGAATTATCTTTTACGTCTCCTGCCGATTGAAAACGGATAATACGAATTATTGGTAATTTGAGTTTAGGAAAAAGAAATAAGTCGGCTGAAACCATATCTGGTGAATATGGTAGTTGGCAGTTGCTCGATGGTATTTCTTTCGTTTTTGGTCAGTAATTGATTGAAAATTATGTCCTTTCTTTATTAACCTTTTGACCTTACTGCAAAAATTCCGAGTACACAACATCGCGTTAGCGGTTAGACAAAGAAAACGCTCAACATGACTTTGATTTTTCAACGAGTGTGGCGTGTTTTTTTTTGGTTTCGATTCATTCAGAAGGCGCTACTCTGAAGAGTGTTGACTTCTTTGCATATCAACTCCTATGCCTACGTTTCGTCTCCAGTGACATTGAGTTTCGTGGAAGTTAAGTCGGAATTGACTCGTTTAGCATGCCCTTAGCGACTCTCATGCTATTGACATTTTGAAGAAAATTCAGGTCTTTTGGTAGGTACTAGTCGTTCGGCTACACTGTTTCGTACCGTTCGTGAGTTATAATGATATTAATCGACTCATGAGATACAGAAAGTTCGGTGGCTATCACTCTCAAACTTGGACTATGATTTTTTTACGGTAATCGTAACCCCAAACACAAATTGAATCTAACCCCAAAGTAAGCAAATTACATGCTTGTGTTATGGGTGTTAGTCAACGATTCTAATACATAGAAATACTTAAATAGATACCAGAATAAATTTAATAAACACCCAGACCCGGAATTGCAGACATCTAAATGTTTATCACACAAATGCCAGCCCCCGTCGGGAATCGAACCCGAGCCTCGCGGTTGTTCGATGTAGTTAGGCGTGTACGCTAGCCACTCGACCAACGCGGCGGTCTTTTTTTAATTCTTTTTTTATTATTTAATTAGACATCAGTCGCTGTTTTCGTCATTTTTGCGACGTTAAATTCAGTTGCAAACGTGGCCTACCAGAGCGAAGCAAATCTTCCATCACATCTCGACCGCTTTTGAACGTTTGTATCTACTAATCCTAATTTCTAACTATTCTCAACACGAGTTTTTGATAAATAAACATTTACTTATTATATATAACAGTAGGTAACATTTTCATTGACTCTAAACACGTAATTCTGTTGGCGCGGGCGATGCAAAATTCAAGACAAACTCTTTGTTCGATGAATTGGGCATTACGAAATTCGCAATGAAAAAAAAAAATAACTAAAACATCACTAATTTTATTATACCTAAATAGCTTTATGTATTATTATGACAGCTGTTGCAACTCAAACTCCGCGCAAAAATGGGAAAACTGTTGTGCCACTCTAACAACAACAAAAACAAAAATTTGAATTTGGAACCATATAGATACAAATAATAATCCATTCCTGATAATTTTTTGACGGGAAGTATACAGTGCCTAAGTCAGAAGAATAAATTAATTGTCCATATAGAAAGGAAGAACCTGGTAGGACCTAGGTAGCCACATAGCTTATCTGGAGGTTAATAGAAGATTTAGACCTAATGAATTTTTTTTCAACAGGCTTTTATGGTACGTACACAAAATAAAACATACACACAATTAAAAGACAATAATGTTTTATTTAGTTTTATTACGTTTCATTTAAATAATAGTCAATAGACCAATGAATATTTGCTTTAAATAAGATGAGCAATTCTCGAGTCCAAATCAAAGATTTCAATCTTTATTCACAATAAATTAATATTGATCGTTATATTAAATTATGTACTTGTATCTTTACGTGCTTTAGATTAGAATATCAGTCTTTGGTTAGGCTCGCTCCACAACCGCCATGGTGATGAGCACTCTCTCAAAACGATCGTCGATACCTAAATCATAATATTCAGTACAACTTATGAATACATGTCTATTTTGTGCTGAAATTCAAACAATTGTAAACTAATCGTACTGGACTTATTCGATAAATTGTTAAGATCGAATATTTTATATTCTCTTGGCACTCACGTCTCCGCATCCGGTTTTAACGCTAGAATCCCTTGTGTATGGAGGTCACGTACAGCCTCTAAGAGGCGTCTCTCGGCTCTTGGTTCTCCTAAAGCTACGTCTACACTTCCAGCACACAGCAGAAGGGCTCTGAGTGCAGCTCTTGGCCAATCTGGCTTTAAATCTCGTCTTACTATTGCCCCAGTGGAGGCTGCTCCTAACCTTGCACACTCAGCTTCAAGACGATCTCCATACTCTTCAATTAAAGCATCTCCTGCAGCTCTTCTCATTTCTGGGGTTAGTGATGATAGAATCAATAATGCGACATCGTCCATGGGCCTACCCAAAGACACCATTTGCCAGTCTAATGCGATACATTCGCTGACTCCATTCTGCTCCCTAAAAAGAAGATTTCCACTCCAAAAATCGGCATGGGCTAAAGGTGCAGGCTCAGCTGGTCGTAATAACGTATCAAGAAGAGAAGGCGCTCGAGCACTTAAGGCTGATACGGCGGCAGCTTCTTCAGTACAGTCTGTCCGCCCTCGAAGAAATGCTTCTAATTGTGGCAGTCCACGCCTCACCAAGCGGAGATACCCTGCTGCAGCACGTTCGCAAGGAAACAAGAAATCAAATCTCTGATCGAGAGGACCTTCTCTATGGCGTAAAGCAAGAGAGAGCGCGTGAAGTCTTGCAGCGGCAAACAGTGCTGCTCGAGCTCGTTCAATTGTCAAACCTTCCGTGAAATCCGCTGATTCAAAACCATTTGCTGTCACATCCTCCAATACCAGCTCACTATCTCCACCAATCTCATCTATAAAAAAAAATTATGGAGATAATACTCTCATTTCATCAGTTATTTACGTATAGGTAGTGTTGGCAACTTCTGTAACTTTCTTTTTTATGTGATAAGACACCACAAACTAGGACACGGTTCTCCTGATGGTAAGAGACAACAAAGAAAGTGCATCGCTGTCCTGTGCCCGAGGTGTTAGGCCTAATGTGCAAGTCTACCGTCTGCCTTGCCTAGAAGCGTTACACGCTAATATCAAACACGTTAGACTAGTATAAAATTTTTGTCGACTTGACGATCAATGATATATAATTAATATAATAATGATATTAATTATAATTAATGCTTACTAGTTTTACTCATTCAAATTATTTTCCTGTATTTAATGCTTACTTGTATCGCATAATTACAAGGAAACTTATACATAATTTGTAGTTTGCCCTAATTTTATATTCGCATGTTGATGCCTACTTATTTATCGCCTATATAATGCCTATTGGACGTCTAAACCAGCGGAATTACTGGATTTTTTAGGCTTTATGGAAAGATCTAGTAATTTAGCTTTATAATTAATTATTTTAGTTAGTAAATTTAGTACCTATACATATATATCTATATACATACATATCTTCACGCCAAGTCCCTTACGGGGTAGGCAGAGAGTATCGAGTGCCACACCTCACGATCCTGACAAACCTGTCTTGCTTCCTTCACATTCATTACC
>NJDD01000194.1:401821-419256 GCA_002245505.1 Calephelis nemesis
ATATATATATATATATATGTATATTTATATAATAATATACATATAAATATTTATTTATTTAATTTATTATTACTGTATTGGTAATATACGTATGATATAATATGTATTTTTGTAATTCTGTGCTTATTATTATTTGTATGTATATTTAATGTACTTTATTTAAAGAGTATATTTTATATGAAATTAAACATTTGTTTTTGAAGTTATACCTCTTTTGGGGCGTTACGAAAAAAAATGTGTGTGTACTTATGTACACGCGTTAGAAGTTATACTTCTTCAGCGTAATAAGATAAAAATCTTTTTAAAAAAATTATCTTTTGCCTTATTTTACATTTGTAGACAAAATTACACTAACCATAGAAATTACTTTTACTTTTTACCTACCTACTGGTGTTCTATTTTTATTCTAAAAGTGTGGTCAGGCAGGGTCCCGAAAATGATCGTTCTGATTACATTATGTAAGTGTTCAGTTCAGGTTTGGAGAGTAAGGTAACTGCTAAACTTACATACAACGCTTGAAATCATAGCTTGGCAACATACGCATAGCGTTAATATTTCAGGTGTCGACAAATATTTCTTATTTTGCCTTTCTATACAAACTTTTTTTTTCAACTGTCTTGGCTGTGACGGACAAACGGACAAATAGGATGGATCTATAACAGTTCCGCTTATTATATTTCATCTACGGAGCCCTATATTTTTCATTTCCCGTGTTGGTCCGGGCTCCTTTGCAGAATAGACCATCTGCCTTTCTTGCCAGGCAGCTCGTAAAATGCGAGCATAGGCTTATCGTCACTAACACCGTGACATCTGACTAGGTGGTACTTAGAGTTTCGCAGCAACTCGCCCGGATTGGTGCCACCGCCTTACCTATTCCTGCCGCCATAACGTCATGACGTGTTCCGGTTCGGAGGGTAAGGTAGCCGGTAAACTTACTTTTGCTCGAGGCCTAACACCCTGACCTCAGGTTGGTAACGCACCATTACCATCTTTGGTGTCTCTAGGCGGCGTGAATTTCTTACCATCAGGAAATCCGTCTGCTTGTTTGCCTTCCTATAACATAAAAAAAATCGATTTGATGATATTATATGATGGAACATCATGGGTTTGAACGAGTAACTATTTAAAATAAATAAATATTGTACCCAAAAAAAAAAGACAGCCATTGAGCGTCGTTTAGATCGAGTTTTAGTAAAATAACCTAAAATGGTATTTACTTGCTTGCTTTTTTTCCTAATAACCTAACTTCGAAGGTGGTCCCATATAAGTTTTATTAACATACATACATACATACATATCTTCACGCCAAGGCCCTTACGGGATAGGCAGAGAGTATCGAGTGCCAGACCTCACGATCCTGACAAACCTGTCTTGCTTCCTTCACATTCTTTACCCTTTTCATACAAACACGCCGGTTTCGGAGACTCTTGACACCACCCTCGAATAATATCCGATTGATCTGATCGTGAAATGTCAGCCTTGGTCTCCCCGGGTACCTACATCCATCCACATTCGCATTGTACCTATATCTGCTTTGTCAATCTTTCATCTGTCATTGTTTCCACATGACCGAACCAGCGAAGCATGCCCTTTCGCTATTTTAAGTTTTATTAAGATTCGCAATAGAATAATTATGAGTTATGTTTTATTAAAATTCATTCGTAATTGGCCGAGTAATCGCGTTACATATACATAAAAAGTAACATACTGACTATTCATATAGTTGATAATCTCCTACTTTTTGGTGTCCTTAAAAAATGGGATATAAATTCAGGAGTGCCCATTTGGCACTTTTTGTTCTTCAATTCACCTGTTTGGGCTTGGCATGATGGGTGATTGGCATGATTCCCATCACCGCATCTGCTTCTTTTCGCACCGGCACGCGTCGCCTCTAGCTAGGGAACACCCTAACCCGCTCTGCATTACTTTTTCGACCCTGAACTCTAGTCTAATGTGCTGGCAGCGATCGCAACGAACACGCTTTTTGACCAGTGGTCCCCAAAGTGGATATCGATGCGAATATGGATAAGTGTAGGTACCCGCGGAAACCTAGGTTGACATCCCACAATCAAATCGCTCTGGTTTTATTTGAAGGTATTGTCAGAGTCTCCGAAACCGATGTGTATGTATGAAAAGGGTAATGATTGTGGATGAAGCCAGGCAGGACTGCCAGGATTGTGATATTTGGCACTCGATATCCTCTACCTGGGATCGTAAGGGATTTTACGGGGTCGTAAGGACTCTTCGTGAAGATATGTTTGTATATGAGTGTAGAGTTATTATTATGGTAGTCATTTTAATAAATAAGTATACCTGGTAATCTGGCTTTAACACATCGAGGAATTGGCAAACCCTCTCCAGGTCCTAGGGCCTCATCCGCTAGTTTGTTAAGAGCTGGTGCTAATTCCGTGTAGAACAGAATTTCCCGCGTGTCAAATTGAGCTTCAGCGACAAAAAGTCTGCCGAACGGATCTCGTGGCGGTAATTTTACTACCAACGGCAAAGCCTTACGTTCACCCATGGTCTCATATCGAACTGTGACTGCTAGAACTCTGCTCAGTACTCCAGCTACACCCGCTCTGGACTCAACACGAATCTGAAATGAAAGTCAAACATTGCTAAAGAAATATTTGTATTAATCTTGAGAATAGTCGAGTTGAAAATTCGTCTAAACATTCGAGTTTATAGAAAACTCAGAAACAAAAGAAAGAAATTTGGAAGCCCTACTAATGGAAACATTTTAATGTAAGAGTAAAATAGTATGCTTCGTTTATTTTTAATTAGGTAGTAGGGCGCTTTGGTATGGTTACCTACTCTTGAATCTCGATTTCGTGCAAAGTGGAAATTGGAATCAGATTTGTCATTTTGAAGTACCTAAAATGACATATCAGATTCCAATTTGGATGAAATCGAGATTCAGGAGTAACCTTACAGTCGTGACTCGCGTATAATCGGAATTATTGATGACTTACCTAAGCAAGATGAACAATAAATAGGTCAATTGGGACAAGATGGTATAAATATTTTATTATGTAGCGCTTGCATACGTGTCAAGCATTGGTCAAGTATCATATCATTTGCATGCAAACGTTGTCTGCCGGCTGCGACATTCTAATCTTCATATTTTAAGAAATTTTGTGTAAGTATTTTTTTCTTATTTATTTTAAATTGGCTGCTTCTTTCATTAGTTTTCCTCTTTTTAAATCTACTTGATTGCCTTTCAGTTAAGCATTCTAAAAGTACTCGTGCGTCGGTTTTTGTCAAAGAATAGACTATCTGCTTTTACTCTGGCAGTTCGTAAGAAGCGAACGTATGCTACATAGACCATTACCATCAAAATACAGAATGGATCTTCCGCCCTACTTACTCCTGTTGTTAATTATAGTATTTGTCGCTGTCGTATTCCGATCCGAAGTAAAGCGTAGCCGGTATACTTGTACATTAGGCCTAATTGACCGGGCACAGGAAAAAGGTGCACCTAGTTACCTATATCATCTATTTTGTCCACAGGCCACAGTCGTCGCTTACTGTCAGGTTAACCACTTGTTCATTGTCTTATCCCATAACAAAACACTAAGACCATGACAAGACAGAAGAGCTTTACGATGACTCCTTCCGACTGATTGCCCTCGCGTTACTTATTCCTGCTGCCATGTCAGTGCTTGCCATCTGCACCTTAGGTACTTTTTTATGATACTGGAAGGCAAACAAGCAGACGGATTTCCTGATGCTAGGAAATTCACGCCGCTGACAGAAGCCAAATGTGGTAATGGTGTGTTGCCAACCTGAGTGTAGGATGTTAACAAAGCAAGTTTACCGGCTACTTTACCCCCCGAACCGGAACACGTCATAATGTTATGGCGGCAGGAATAGGTAAGACGGTGGTACCAATCAGGGCGTGTCGCTGCAAAGCTCTACCACCTAGTCGGATGTCACGGTGTTAGTGACGGTGAGTCTATGCTCCCCTTCTACGAGGTGCCTGGCAATGAAGGCATACGGTCTATTCTACACGGGGGAAAACTGTGCTGGTTCTAAAAGCTCTAAATATATTTTCACAAGAAACCGTAATTTTATATTACACCATGAACACCTTTGGTATCTAAAAGGCTACGTGTGTTTGTGCTAAACAGAATTAGAAAATTCATTATCTCATTTTTCTTTCAATCTCATAAATACAACCGAATACGAATTTAGTAATGGTATAATTTATCGCGTTGAAAGTTTCTTCATGGACAGTTACTTACTTTACTCTTTGGTTGAAAGTTCAAATGAAGTTTCAGGCGTGACAATTTGTCTACTCTTTTAAAAAAGGAACGAAGGGAGATGAAAAATATGAAATGCTAAGTTGTCTTGTTACTAAAATATAATTTTTGTCAATATTTTAAAGAAAAAGTACTTAAAACCTATCAGCCACATTTAATAATCCTATCCTATTAATATTATAAATGGGAAACTTTGTATGTTTGTTTGTTTGTTTCTCCTTCAGGCAAAAAATATTGTACTGATTTTTATGAAATTTGGAACACATATAAAGGGTAACTTGGAATAACACATACGATAGTTTTTATCCCGAAAAATGTTCCTATGGAACCATAAACCACGCAGGCAACGCCGCGGGCAACAGCTAATTTTAAAATAAGTTACTGGTGTCCTCAAGTTTTAAACCATAACTAGCCCAGCTGTTCGACAGACATATTATGTACTTAGATACTTTCACTTTTTGAAATATTAATTTTGTTCGTTAGGTTTCCTAATGATGATTGCGAAGGTATTATTTAAGAATAAACATACCTCCTGGGGGTCGACCACGCCCGCACTATCCAGGAGCTCCCTTGCCCACTCTTCTGTGAGAGCCGCATCAGCGTCAGCCTCCGGTCCAGGCTCGCAATCTGACTCATCACTCCCACTGCTTGGGGCCTCCGATACCGCCGCACTATCCGGTCCTGCTTGCATTTTCACTTCTAATTCATTGTTATTTCTAGTTGTATTCGTGTTAAATGTACTAAAAGGTGTAGCCACTTAGCCAGCAATGATCGGGCATGTACCGCGCATGCGTCCTCTGCCCCTCTATTATTCATCGGGACTCCCGTCGTGAGACGTGTCATTCGACGTCGCGCGTTGCCTTGCCGGTCAATGTGATACTTGGTTATGACATAGTTGGATTTAATAATTAATTAGTATGTGTCCTAGTTACGCTCATTTTTGTGACTACCCTCGCTGCTATAGCAAATACTAACAAAGATATTTTTTTAAATTGCAAAACTATTTTTACTTATAACCGACGAAAAAAAGGAAATGCCTGTATTTTTTAGCATAGGTACCTATTGCATTTTTATGTCATTCCTTAACATTTTTTTTATTTATTATTTGACTGAGCCTGAGATGCACGCATTCGAACCAAATCTAAATCTTAAGATGGAATTCCATCGATCGGGTAATTAAGGAAAATATGAAATTTTGGTGTACCTACGTACAAAACTTACTTATTGAAATCGAATTCGAATTTTTGCACTTTTATTGCGCTTAAATTATTGAAATGATAATACGATGGTGTACACTTAGACAAAAAATACCCACGATAAGATAAGAGTAAGATATTCTGGAAAAAAATCGTACCTACGATATATAAATTAAAAAGTACATGATATTAACCAAAAATAAAAAAACGACTATTTGTTTGTTGGCGCTTCAAAAGTAGTATCTACTGAACTATTTTTAATTTAATGGTTGGAGGTTTATCAGAGTAGAGTAAATTTAAATCGACCAAGTAGAAGCATACCTAGATTTCTTTTGGTGAAGAAAGACTTACTCGTCAATCAAATAGTGAATATACTAACGTTAACAACACAGACCAGCGACAAGGTTTTGGGTTCGATTTCCGAAAGGGCTGGAATTTGTGTAAGTAAATTGGGTGTCAATGTAAATCGTAGACAGAAAAGCATCTCTGTTTAAAAGGTATCTAAATCCAGCCCTGAACTGGGTACACACGTAGGTATGTCGCGTACATCTCGTAAATCAACAATGGATTTTTAGGCCAATCGACGATTTCGGAGACGATTTGATCGTGGAATGTCGATCTAGGTCTCCCCGGGTACCTACCTATATCTATCCACATTCGTATTATACATATTATATCTGCTTTGTCATTTTTTCATCTGTCATTCTTGCCATATGACTAGGGTTGCCACCCGTACTTTATAATAAAGTATTGTACTTTATTTTAGGTAATTGTACTCTATACTTTATGAGAAAAATAAAGTACGGTAATATACTTCATTTTAAATGATTCGGATTTTTTTAAGCGAAATTTATCGATCCATACTGAATCGATGTTACTACTCGCCAGCGCCACATCAAGTTCGCGTCGGATTTGACTATTCTTCTATAACAACGTCATCTAGATGCAGTGATAAAGAAAATGTTGTTGAATCTAAATTAGACCTTAAAAATCATACTATAACATACAATTTGTCCAATAATAGCATAGATTGTACTATAACAATTGAATAAAATTATTTATGTAAACTCAGCTACAGTAAAGCAATTCTTCTAGATAGAACAAAAATGGAAGCACTAATTACATGGGACCTTGAGCCCTTATTGAATACAAAATGGATTAAATGATATTAATACAGCTAATGTGTATTACTGCATATAAAACAGACGCCCTTAACAAAAAAAAAGACGGGTTGCCCTCCGGGAGTACCGCCAGAAGTGAAAACGTGAATATCAACGTTGTGCATTTTTGACATTTTGGAATAGTTAGGGAATAATTTTGCACGATTTGCTTGTTTATCAGTATGAAAGTACTATTGTTTATGTGGTAGAATACAATATTCATTTATTGCGCTATCGTACACAAACATGACAACACAAATATTCGCGCAAGCAACCTGCGCCGTCTTATTCGCGCAAGCGCCCTGCGCTGTCTTAAGAATTTTCGATCATTTCACCTGTCCTGACGCGAGTTTAGAAGTTTTTACCCATTCCAAAAAAGTGCGCAAATACTAAATTGTTTCTGTTAGTGATACGGAAGTTTAAATCTGCAAAAATTTAATGTACATAGTATGGATTCTTATGGAGAAAATTCATTAATAAACACATTTTATAATCCAATATGTACTTCCGAGGGTTTTGCAGAACTATCAACTGCACAAAAATAGCAGCACGTATTTAGCAACTCTAAAGATAATTTTTTAAACTCATAATATAAAAGATTTCATTTTTTTGTTTTTTTAGGCGACATCCTATTTCACCCAACGAGTTTTTGTTGTCATAAACAGAAAATGGCAAGATGAAAGAGACAGAGCGTCTTTGATTTTATTTAAAAAAAGTAAGTAAACATCTTCACGCCTTCTTCTTAAAATCTTCTAAAAATCTTCACGCAAGTAGGCTGAGGCACAACCACGACTAACCGACGATACTAAGTCCCACAATGTGATAGATGTCAAGCCTATCGCCAACCGGGCACATATCCAATCCCGAGCAACCTTTATTTTTTTATAAGAAAATTGGAATTAGCACATTTTCTTCTAGTTGCCCGACCCGGGATTCGAACCCGAGCCTCATGAAAACAAGTCCAATACTTGAACCGCTAGACCACAGAGGCGACTTAATAAACAGTGAATTATTAATTTAATTAAATGTAAAAATGCTCTGGAATTATTCAGGAAAAACTCAAATTTAATAAAAACAGCTTGACTGTGATTATGTGAATAAAAAAAGCTTGAATTTAATAAAATAATACGTATTTAAATATAGTAGGTAACAAAGAAAAGCAAAAGTAAGATGTGTAATTCTTTTTGTAATTGTTATATCTTCTACCATTTTTGTAACACATACTATCATTTTGTACCTCTTTTTGTTATAATTGAGTACTTAAATAAATATGATAAGAGTGTACTTTATTCTAACACTCTGTACTTTTTTTTCTTACCCTTAATAACCAAAAGTACTTTTATTGGGAAAGAAAAAGGTGGCAACCCTACATATGACTGAACCAGCGGCACATGCCTTTCTTATTTTAACATCAACACTTCCTTTCAACTTTTCTCCAATCCTTCTCGGACCTCACTGTTACGAATGCGGTCAGCAACCGTTACTCCACAGATTTTCGGTAATGTTCAACTAATAAATGCTTTTTCTGACATACCCAAATCTCGCTACCATACAACGTCTGAGTAAGCACAGAACTACGCTAAGCGAGTCTAGCATTTTGACTCAAAATCTCGCTTTCAAATAGCTTACCTAGCGCTCCATTCATACTATCCCTGCACACATTCTACTTTCTACATCCACGATGTACCTTCCATCATTGCTAAATACATAACCAAGATATACAATTTCAGTCACTTGTTCTAATTTAGAAATCATGTATAACAAAAGAAGTAGAAGAACCTTATCCAACTCTGGATTAATCTTTTCACTTTTGTCAAAAAATGGTTGCAGTTTTTTTATGATAATTAAAATTGGATGTTATTGTTTTTGATTTGACCGCCTCGTTGGTCGAGTGGCTAGCGTACACGCCTAACTATGCCGAACAACCGCGAGGCTCGGGTTCGATTCCCGACGGGGCAGGCATTTGTGTGATGAACATTTAGATGTTTGCATTTCCGGGTCTGGGTGTTTATTAAATTTATTCTGGTATCTATTTAAGTATAGTCTATGTATTAGAATCGTTGACTAACACCCATGACACAAGCATATAATTTGCTTACTTTGGGGTTAGATTCAATTTGTGTGACTTGTCCAGGGATATTTATTTAAAAAAAATGTTGATTAAAACTAGTCAATTTTGGTGGCTTTTTTTAGTAAGTTAGTAAACAAGTAAAGAATTAACTAAGACAATAGTGTGATACATATTTCCGCGTTGCCACCAAGTCTTAATAAAAAAGCTTGGAGGCCAATTGCAATCACTAATCTGTTTAATTATTACTAATTAATAGAACTTACATATTATTTTGTATGAAATCGAATTTTTTGTCAGACGATTAGTTGGCTCAAAGCAGCTCAAAGGCTTTAGTATTTACCCAAGACCCAACATTACGTTCTGTGACGATTTTTTCATTATAGCTAAGAGAAGTCCTTTTCCTAATGATCATTTTTTTTCGAAAAATCAGTACATATATTTATGACGAAAGAAGAGGTAGTATGGTCTTTGGTCTTAGCCTGTCCTCTGTGGACGAATCGAAAAATAATAAATGTCATTATCATTCGATTGAAATTGGTTTTTGTTTTTGACAAAGGTTGTTGATAAATTAAATTTCAAAAAAGAAAATTTATTTAACTTATTTATTAGGCACGTATAACGTAATTTTAATTTGGTATCTTCAAACAAATATTCAAATAATATTTCCTTAAAATGAAAAAAAAATATCTTTAATCGTCTACTTTCTGTTTTAGTGTGATACCCAACTGGCTAACATTGCAACATGGGTAAGGAGAAAGCCAAAAAAAGGCGAAAATCATCTGAGGGAAGCTCAAGTTCTAGCTCAGAGTCAAGTCGAGAAAAAAAGAAAATACGCAAGCTTAAGAAAAAATTGAAAAAAGAACAAAAGAGAACTGAAAAAGCTCTCAAGAAACAACTCAAAGAGGAAAAAAGAAAACTTAAGAAGCAGCGTAAAAGTTTAGATAAAGAAGAAACCACTCCAAGTTCTGATATTCCAATTGGTGATTGTCTTCTTTAAATTAATAGTCATAGCAACTATTTTGAAGCTATGAAAATATTGAGGTTGCAGTTGATGAGCTTTGCATGT
Organism: Calephelis nemesis; assembly: GCA_002245505.1. NCBI lineage: Eukaryota > Metazoa > Arthropoda > Insecta > Lepidoptera > Riodinidae > Calephelis > Calephelis nemesis. The sequence continues at coordinate 411,577 of NJDD01000194.1, forward strand.
TTTCACAGAATAATAATTAATCTATTATTACAACGGTTGACAAGTTTGATGAATAAGTTTACATTAATAATTATATAGTGGGGATAATTATAATTTATTAATATGTGGTGGTGAAGTAGAAATAAATTCCTTGGATTTGAAATTTTTTTTTTATTGTCATGTGGGCATTTACTAGTATTTTGCTTTCTTCTTTCATTTTCTATAAAACTTTTATTTGTCATAGGACTGATTTGATTTATTTTAGAGCTTATGGAGAGATCAAAAGCTATGGCACCTATGACCAAAGAAGAGTGGGAGCAACGTCAGAGTGTAGTAAGAAAAGTGCTGGACGAAGAAACAGGCAGATACAGGTTATCCTATCATTCTTTTTTCTTTATATTTATTCCTTTGGTAAATAGGTTTTTTTTGCTACTAAGCTTTATTTCACCTTGTTTTTATGGATTTAAGTAAATTAAAAAACTGTGACAAGAATATTGATTTGGCTTACAAGCTGCTGCAAACAAGACAATCACAAACTTAAGGAGGGAGTTCTGGATCAATAAACATATATCTGTAGAAAAAATACTTAATATTGGTCTCTAGGCTCTAGGTACCAGTTATAGTTTTTTAATACATTGTAATATGATTGTTACTGTACATATATTTTTTATGACAAAGTTGTGATAAACTAAATTAGTAGGTTTTTTATGATATTGAAAGGCAAACAAGCAGATGGATTTCCCAACCTACTCAAAAACTGTAGCTGTGTGAACTGTGCAACTTACATTATGTGCAAGTCCATTTGAAAATATAAGTCATCTCAAGCTGGCATTTGCCTTTATTATAAATCCCAAACAAGGTGGGAGTTCTGGATCAATAAACATATATCTGTAGAAAAAATACTTAATATTGGTCTCTAGGCTCTAGGTACCAGTTATAGTTTTTTAATACATTGTAATATGATTGTTACTGTACATATATTTTTTTATGACAAAGTTGTGATAAACTAAATTAGTAGGTTTTTTATGATATTGGAAGGCAAACAAGCAGATGGATTTCCAAACTACTCAAAAACTGTAGCTGTGTGAACTGTGCAACTTACATTATGTGCAAGTCCATTTGAAAATATAAGTCATCTCAAGCTAGCATTTGCCTTTATTATAAATCCCAAACATTATCTGAAAGTGAAGGTTTGAGTGTCTATTATGATTTCATAAAATTTAGCTCGAAGATTTGCAATTAAACAATTTTAAAAAATACTTATGGGTGTAAGCTTCTTTTTACTAGTGGGAAGCTAATTAAATAAATATTCCTGAAAAAGTTAAACAAATTTAAACTAACCCCAAAGAAAGCAAATTATATTCTTGTGTTATGGGAGTCAGTCAATGATTATGATACATAGAAATACATAAATAGTCGCAGTTTGTCATTGTAGTTAGGTGTAATTAGCTATATGTGTGAAGTTAAAATAAACAATGCAGCTGAAGTACAGTCAACAGCTAGTTAAGAAATTAATGTAGTACTTATTACTGTCCCTAAGTTTAATTTACTTTCAGGTTAATAAAAGGAGACGGTGAGGTATTGGAGGAGATTGTTTCTAGGGACAGACATCGACAAATCAACAAGCAAGCCACTATGGCTGATGGTGAATTCTTTCAAGCACATACAAAAGCAACTTAAGTAGCAACATTTTGCATTTATTATTTGTAATGGGTAAGCCAAAGAAATAAAATACTGTTTAACAAACATTTAATTTGACACAATGATTGCAATTATTTAGTTATCTCACATTAATTGCTATAATACCTAGGTATCGTTATTATCGTTAGTAACTAAAGCTAAGTGAACATTAGATTTTTTCCATGCAAAAAAAATGTGACCTAATGTCACAATACTTGTTTAGATTATATTACACTCAGACTCATAGATATTAACTCGTCAAATTATAAACTCAGAGATACTTAACAAATTCTTCCATAAGTTTATTTTTCATAGTTTTAAAGCTATTTTAATATTTAGTGTGTTATACATGTAAATAAAAACTTGCACTAAAATTGTATAAGTTCTGCTTGTATTTGATAGCTATTCATGTATAAGTGAACTTACTTCTACCACAGATTAGTACAAAAGGCATTTTGCCATAAAATGCTTTAAGTGTTTTGTCTCCTTTGTATGTCACTTAAGACATATTTTATTATATTAATATCTGAAATAAAATATTATGGGGGCAGTAAATGGTGCTTTATTTTGTATTCCTTACCTACCGTTATGCCTTTAAGCAATCACTTAATATCTCTAGATGTGTTCGACACCAAATGCTGCAATGGTGCGTTGCCAACCTGAGGACGGGATGTTAGGCCTCGAGCAAGTTCACCAGCTACCTCATCCTCCGAACCGGAACACCTCGAAAGCAAACACTGACATCATGGCGACAGGAATAGGTAGGGCGGTACCTAGTACCATTCTACCACCTAACAATGTCACGATAGGCATGAATTAACCCTAAGACAACGATTCAGCAAAATAAAATGATTGTTAATAATTTAAAAGTTGGCGAGGTACAATTTAGCAAATGGAAATGGCTACCGAAAATCAGATTTTCGTAAAATTTGTGTAAGTTGAAATCAATGACATCTCTATCAAAATGAAATTAGCAGTTTTCCTGTGATGAGGTCACAAGCATACAAAACTTTTTCCGATTTAAAGCGTTCCGTAACTAGTAATGTCAGAAAATGTCATGTTTGTACCACTGTTTTCGAAACAGGGTAACATTCAAAGAACCAGCCAAATTTTGAGAGAGGGTTTCCATTTTCGAAGTAATAAAAGAATGCATCTTATATTTTTTATCCCACACCAATCAATTTTTGTACGTACTAGGTACGACATAGCGTGACAACGAGTGAAGTATTAACGCGGACTGTTTTGGCTGTAATGTAATTTTTGGCTTTAACTCCCTTATATTAAAATTTGGCCGGCTTTTGAAAGTAACCCTGTATATATTATATGTATAGAGTAAGTCAGTACGAGTATAAACTTTTTTAGGTATATTGACAGCGTCGCTGGCTGAGGAGTTAGCTTAAACGTATATAACTATACCGACCAATCATACAGTAGTACCTATTCGATTTCGGACGGAGGTAGGTATTTCAGTGATGCATATAGAGAATACAATCCCGAGCATGTTTTTCAATCCCGGGATTACGGGATTTATGACGCATAATCCCGGGATTATGATATTATGATTAGACTTTCTTAATTTGGCTCAAATAAAAGAACCTTGAGTAATTAAAAAAAATATTTTTAATATCGTTCGTTGCACAATATAAATCACAATACAGTAAGAAAAGAAAATTTACAAAAAATAAACTTTTGCAAGTAATTTAAAAGATAACACAACAAAACTATTTAGAATTTCTAAAATACAATCGCAGAAATATCAAAGCATCCAATGTTTCACTTCCAAGCCTGCTTCGTAGTTTATTGCCAACATAAGCAGCAGCTGTAAACGCTCGCTCAGGTTCTACGCTGGTTGGAGGAATAGATATTAGATATTTGTTTGCTATTTCTAAGTGGTATCCACGAACTCCTCCATTTTCGAACAGGTTCATTTCACGTCTAATACTGTTTCCCAACCCCGATTCATTTTGTACTTGAGGATCTGGGGAACTCATACTCTTATCAATTTCCAGCTGTAACTTTTCCTTTAATGTCAATTGGGGTTGGGGGATTTCTTGCCTTAGCTCATCATTTATTTGTGATCCTGACATTTTTTCTTTTTCCGTTTCATCTCGACTACGAAGTCTTTTAATAATACTCTTTATTTGCTTCCTCACTAAAGCCTGTGTAGGAACTGGAAATAAATCTTGCCATTTCAAATCCGATAGTAACATATTTTCATCATCTTTTCGTGGATTTTGTAAATAATTCAACACACCAGTTAAATCATCATTTCGTCGTTGCTTTATACGTTCCACTAAGGAAAATTTCATTTTTTTGCAAGTGCTGAGTTTTAGCTAGACATTTGTTTTATAAGAAATTTCAAAGCGGCATCAGCTGTGCATAAAACAGCATCTCGCCGACAGATTGCTTCTACTGTCAATTTAATTGGGGTCAGCACATCAACAATTTTATTTACCAATTCAAAATCGTCATCTTCTAATCGAATTGGATGATTGAAATCTATAAGAGCTTTTTGAATGCAGGTTTAAAAAAGATAAAATCGCTCCAGCATTGTTAAAAGACTATTCCACCTGGTTTTACAGTCCAAAAGAAGTGACAGCTCTTTTCCATGTTGAATTTTCACATATTTTTGAAGTACTGTTTCATTTTTCAATGCTGATCTTTAGAAATACACTACAACTTTGCGGATTTTCTTTATCAGTTCGTTAATATTTTCATCTTGTGTTAACTCTGCTGGTATGTGTTCATTTTGTGACATTACGATTAAACCTGATTCTTGACAGTCTAAGTCTTCTAAATGGTCATCATCATTGCTGTCGTTTATATAATCAACAGCCACAGCTGGTTCATTTGTTGTATTATCTGCAGTAGGGCTATCTTGCAAATAATTATGTTTTCGATAAAGCACATCACAGACGGCCAAGTTGACACCATGTGCGAGACACAGTTGTTGTTCAGTGCAAACAAGCCGTCCCACCTTTATCATAACATTCGGTCCATCGGTTACAATAGCTACGATCTCAGTTTCCAGCGAAATATCAAATTTACTTAGACGCTCTTTCAATATACAAAGACAATTTTCAGCTGTCATACTTCCATAAATAGGAACAAGCTCCAAAATTTTTTGTATGAATGCACGTTGACAGCCATGTATCGTTTATTGGACGTTGAAGTCCACTCGTCGAAAGAAAGACTAAATCTTTCACCTGCACTTTTCAAATGTTTCAATTCTGCAGTTACTTGCTTTTTTATTTTTTCACTGTAATTCATAACACGTTTTCGGATGGTAACAGGTGACTTTGGTAAATCCGTGTATTTTGCTAAGAGCAGTTTTCCCAAGTCTTCTGAAGTTATGAATACACTGAATGGAAATCCATCTAATGCAATCATTTTTGCCAAAACATCATCCAGGTTATCGTCGGCACTTTTAGTAAAGTAATCATCTAATTTTCGCTTGGCTGGCGGCGATGCTGTGTTCAGATTTTCGAAATCTTGACTTGTTGAAGCCGATGTAACCTTGATGTTATGTTTTGATGACAGATGTGTATGCAATCCTTGCATACACATCAAAGTCTTGAGAATGGCTGGGCATCGCTTACATTTAGCACTATTCCCGTCCTTCGCAACTAAAAAATAACTCCACACTGACGTCGTATCACTGTCTTTTTTATGTTTAACGAAGTCTCCCGCCATTTTAAATACTTAATTTCAGACTATTGAATTCAAATGACGTACGTAACCTACGCTTACGTAACGTCGTCACTCGTCACAGGCAGAATAAAAAATGAAAAAAATAAAACCCGATTGGCGTATTTATACTTTCGTACGGGGAATCCCCGACGGGAAATAATCTGCTACAATATTATGATACGAGGTACTTGGGTGATTCCCCTGTTGGCCCGTTGGGGAATTACCTTAAGGGTATTGTATTGAAGTATTCCGAGCGGGGATATCCCTTCTAAGTTCTACGACAAACATATTATTAGGGCTGTACCTGTGTAGTATGTATCGTCTCACAAATGCCTTTAATATATTCTAGGCAAGGTTTTTGTCAAGGCACAATGGACTACAGAATGCAAACTAGACATGTTTGTGGCAATCCCAAAAATCCCGAGATTAGCCAAGTACAGTCCCGGGATTTTCGGGGCTAGAAAACCCGAATCTCGGGATCCCGGGATTTCTTTGAGAATTGTATTCTCTAGATGCATATCGATGTCTATATTTTAGTCTTGGTATTTATTCCGGTATCTTTATACCTACTTCTGACCAGTAAAGTTGACTAACACAAGCATGTAATTAGCTTAGATACTTAGGGATTAAATCTATTTGTGTAAATTTGTCTAGGGATATTTAATAAGTAGGTATATAAAATGCTCGTGACACAATGTTAGTTACCGTACTCCTCCGAAACGGCTTTACCGATTTTCACCATATTTATATGCATATTCAGTAGGTCTGAGAATCGGCTACTAAGTATTTAATTTCCATAAAGTGGTAAGGTTGGATTTTTTTTACTCAAATCCTATTCAAAAAATACAACCGGGTCAGCTAGTTTATTTATATTAGTTTGAGATCTTTCGCCAATATAAGATGTACGTTTTTATCGTATCCCACAAGCGGCAGTGACTAACTTGTATGGATATTCATCTTGCAAATTCATAGTTGCAGAATTTCGGACATCCTATACTAGGTCTACGAATCAGTAAGAATATCGTCAAATATTTAATTGATAGACAGCGAACAAGCACACGGGTTCCTCTCGATATCTTTGGAATTGGAAATTGAAATCGTATGTCTTAGGTACTTTTGAATGCAGTTCTAGCGACCTTTTAACATTTAGTTACAAATGAATTCAACGAATCCTATAAAATCATTTATTGTTTAATATTATGTAACTGAATGTTAATAATTCGCTAGTATTGTTTTCAAGTGTACCTACCTACCTTAAATTACATTTTCGATTCCATTTTTCAGTATTGCATGAATCGCGATTTAAGAGTAACCCTCAGATAAAGTATCCCCTAGATGGATCACATTTAATCAAAACTGACGAAAAAGTTTTTTCTCTTTTTAATAAGAACAAAATGTCATTTGCTTGAAAGAGAAAGCTATAGTATCTCTAGTGGGTCTAAAACTATCAAATGACGACAGTTTGACTATACATTAATACATATTGATATATCGCTGCATAGTGATGTGAACATTTTATCGATAATTGAAATACAAGTGACAAGTCCTTGTCGGTCGCTGCAGAAAGCATTATTTCTTTATATATTTTATTGGGGAGACATAAAAATAACATTTTACTTATTATGTTACTATATCAAGTGGGTGATAATAATTTTTTGAATAACCTTTTCGTACTACAAAATCTACTTAATAAATTTTAATACGATTGGGTAGGTTTGAAGTTTGTACTACCGAACAACTTAAAACTTAGGTACTTAATTCCGAATTCGCAAGGGAGTTAGTGTTTTTCCTAATTTTTCTACAATCACGCAAAGTCTGCGTAAGGGATTGCATTACATTTCTTACCTCTTGAAAACACACATAACATTTTTCTCGACTATGTAAATAGTAAGCAGCTTTTTTCAACTATTTCTATGCACATAATTTAACTGCAGAAAAAGTAATTTTGTACATTTAAATGAATTTTTAAATATCTAGTCATACAAATCTAAATTTTCAGTAATGTCGTCTTCGAAACAAAAAAAACCGGGAGCAAAAACAGTCAATTCGTTTAAAAGTTATGTGCATGTATGTCGGTCTATATTTAAGCCGCGACTTTCACTGAATTCACTGTGACAAAATTTGGTTGACGGGTACTCTATGATCCGTCAAAGGTTGAAGGCTACTTTATATTCCTGTTCCTTAATATCTTTCTGTGAGTAAAAGATGAAGTTAAAGCTTGGCTACAATTCATTAACACGTTATCCGATTTTATATATTCTTTTGTTAAGGTATACTTTAGAAATTGTCCAACAAGTCCTTAAGTTGCCTTCTGGACTCTCGTAAATCCTA
>NJDD01000194.1:430251-441450 GCA_002245505.1 Calephelis nemesis
GGCGGGGGATCAGAGAAACTTGAGGGAGAGTATTGTCTGCTCAATTTCTCATGAGGGAGAGGTGGCGCGTCAGACTGCCGAGGACTATCAGATCTTGAACTTCCAGCTCCTGAATCGAGCGCAGGGCTCCCTCTATGAAGACTAATCTCGCGCTCTAGACTTGGTTTTCTAATTAGTTTCGTGCTAAGAGCGCTTAAATTGCTAGTTTTTAAAACACCATTAATTGGCTCTTGCTTCTTCGATAAATAATCTAAAGCAGCATCTAAACGTCCACCTGTGTATTTCAGTGCTTTGACTGCTGCATCCTGAAAGCAAATAGTAGAAAATTATTAAAAATTAAAGATAACCTATGACTGATTTTATCCCAGCTACAAGACAAGAGGAACCTTTTTCATAGGTACCCACATATTTGACTCTTTATTTCACCTCATTTCACCAAACTACTAGTCAGACATTTTTCATTAAAGAATTATTTAATTAATCAAGGCAGATCAAATATTCTTGATATTACTAAGTCTTCTTACAAGACCTGTTATAACCTTAAACACTTTTTTAACAAACTCCAAAAGTAGGAGAGGTTTTCAATTTCACTACTTTCATTTTTCTTCTTATAGTAATAATTATTTACCTTAATCTTATGTTATAGTTTTTGTATGTTTAATCTCTTTACCTACTGAAGCTATGTTTATACACTATCCTTAGATAAAAAGGTTGTCTGATAGAGTTTGCTTTGTTTGGTGGCCGATAAGACACCCTTTAGTGTACTACAAACTGCAATCATATGATGTTGATTGTTGATAATACTTAATTGTATTAACTTTGTTCTAAGTTTGATTGTGCACAATAAAAAGTTTATTCATTCATTCTTTTCCAAGAAAGGCACTCTACAAACTACACACAGATAGTCTATATAGAACTCAGATCAATATGGAAGGAAAGCAGTTCTTAATTTAACTTACCTTCTTTAGCACATTTTAAGAAGCTCAATTTTATTACTAGTACTTACAAATTTCATTATCATACTTGAGACAAACACAAGTATCATTGTTTGTACTTTGTAAATAAACCACATAAGGTTTTCATATTTATTTTATCTAAAAAATTAGTGTTCATTCCTTATTTTAACCTTTTTATCCAATTCCGATCCCGTAGAAGTTTACCAAAATGTTAATGTAGCATTTGTAAGTACCATTTGTATGGTCAAAGTGATAAAAGTTTTTCTGTTTTGATAATAGAATTTATCTACACTAATAATAAAGAGAAATTAAAAAAAAAAATTGTGCATTTGTGCAAAGTTAGGATGGGCTAAAGCAAAATAAAATTATAAACCAAAACCTAGGCTATGGATAATTATGATTGTTTAAATAATTAAACTATGTAGTAATTTTTTGCAATTCTACTTTTTATATAGTCTTCAAACCCATCATTGTTTTAAAAAAAATTAAAGAATTATATACAATTCTAAAATTAAATATATAAACAAAATGTGACTAATTATGTTGGATTGTAGTGTTAACATTTATGGCTGTTATAACCTTTCGGAAGGTTATAGAATATGGATGATACAACATAGATAATTGTTCATGTTGCTACTCAACACTTCGTCTTTAAACATTCATTCTGCAATTTGGCTCTAGTATAAGTCTGAATCTCCAATAAACAAACACATTTTCATAAAAATAATATTACTAATACTTGGAATCAAACATAAACTAAAAACATTTTGTAATCAGGGTTAGAATATTCCCCTTGTTATGTTTACATGTACTCAAACACCCACACATGAGGTGTAAATATTTGTCTTTAATACACAAATGTATTTAAGGTCATTTATTATTATTGATAGCATAGATAACAGGTTAGTATTGTCTTAACACACACTTTTACAAATAAAATCAATAATCTTTCATTAAAAAAATAGGGAACTAGTCCTTTATATTTTAGCAGTATTGCTATGAAAAAGGTGCTATGTTGGACAAATCAGTCATTATTTGTTATTTTCTAAAACTTTTAGCAAATACAGTTTATCTATATCTATGTCAATCCCGGTATTATATACAGCTAAACAACATTTTCCAAATCTTTTTATAGGGTACTATACACAAAGTTTATATTTGAATGTCACTAAGGACGACTTGCACATCTTTGGGTTATATTTTGAGCTACAAGTTATTTTCTAACTTTAAATTTGACAGTACAGTAGAATCCCGATTATCCGAACATCCGATTATCCGGACTCGCACCACGGCTCTGGCTGCTGCTTGAAACATTTCAAACCGCAGAACTAGACACATAATAAGTTTAAACGCGCATCCGAATGTTTACTTCCACTTTCATTTGTTTGCATGATTGTGTTTGTTATTGTTTGTTTCATTTCCTCTTATAATGTTTAATTGACATCTACAAAAATGGATAAAAAATGAAGATAACCGAGGATATAAAAAATTATGAATCTGACAGTATGCGGTGTAGGAGTATGTATCTACAATATCGGACATTAAACAAATTCTGCTTCTTTAATACAATTTACCTGTGAGATTGAAAGAAGTTGAACGTTATGTCACGAAAAAACCTAAGACATAATAAAAAACCTAATTACGTCAGAGATCAATAACAAGTTTTTTTTCAATTAAAATTGTAAATAACATTGGTACATATTAAAATGTAATTCATTATACTTGAACCACATATATAGTTGTTTTTTATATCGTTTGGTCTAAACGACATAGGTATATAATTTGTCAAACTCATTACTTAATATAACATTTAAATGTCAAATATAGTTTGATTTAATTATGAAATCGATTATCCGGATTTTCGATTATCCAAATTACCATTGGTTCTAATTGATTCGGATAATCGGGATTCTACTGTATTACTTATTAATAAATTTAACCCAAGAACATGCAAAAGGCCCTAGAAGTTTAGATAGGTTAATATATTTTTAACAATTTTTAAAGAATATTTTTGCTTCAGACGAGATTTGGAAAAATCTCTAGCAGAAAATGTCACATAGTGAAATTAATAACTCCATTATTGATTTCATCATCCGTGAATAATAATGACCACAATAATTATAGCGCAATGGGTGTTTATTAAATTTATTCTGGTATCTATTTAAGTATTTCTATGTATTTGCTTACTTTGGGGTTAGATACAATTTGTGTAACTTGTCTGGAAATAATTATTTTTATTATAATTTAAAAAAAGCCTTAAACACTGTTAACAATATTTTTGTATTGTCATAGTTTAATAGTATTGCAAGTTTAAAGTGCAGATGTACTTCCAAACATATTTAGAAAGTAAAAGTAAAGTATCTTTTTGCCCATATCTCCAAAGAGTTAGGCAGTAGAACAACCAGAATACCCAAGACAAGCCAAAGACACTAAGTCCCATAGTGTGGTAGGTGGCACTGGGCACACATCCATCCTAAGCAACATTTTTTTAAATTAGAAATTTGGGAAAGCCTTATTTCCTTTTTGTTGCCCGACCTGGGAATCGAACCCGCAACCTCATGAAGAAAAATCATCACCTGGACTGCTAGACGACAGAGGTGAACATTCTAAACAAACTCATACAATTACGCCAGTGAAACTGCCAGTTGAATTTGAAAAATTCTGTCTGTGTCTGATAGTGAAAAATAATAAAATTACTTTTAGAATAACTCACCTCATCAAACCCCAATGCAATGAGTTGATTGAGTGATTGTGGTAATACATTCAACTCTTTGTCAAGTCCATTCACTGATGATGAGCTGAATCCAGAACTGACTCCCGAGCTTACAGTACTAGCTGCCGAGGACCCGGGAGGTTCAGAACTTCCAATGTTTGCAAATGGGAGTAGGGAGTTACGTATTTCGGCAAGCGCCTTCTGGTTATACCCTGAGGAGCGCGCAGCCGTCTTGCCGGGCGCCGGCGGGTTCATGGCGCCCGCGCCCGTGCGCCTCACCCTTCACCCCACCCCTCCCATCACATGAACACAACAACCCCACACACACACACTTTTCTCATTACAGTTTTTTTTGTGCACTATTCTATTATTTTAAGTCAACTTTTCTACTCTAAATATTAAATTATTTATCACACTTTTACTGACATTATAGTTTTCACAGCCATGGGGTGTCAATTTGTAACTGAAAGAAAAAAAGTTTTTAAAAGTCATACACAAAACATCAGATAAAGCAAATTATTTACTAAATGTTTACATTTTATGTGTATAAACATATTATGTTCTATGTAATGATTGATTTCAAAAATGTGTGCTCAAACATATAGCAATTTATTACCGTGAAGCAGCCCAAGAACAATACAGTATAGCACTTTTTAATACATTACAAAAATAAAATGCTACAATTATTTCAACTTTCAATAAACTAAAAACATTAAATTTAAATTCAACAACGACACACACAAATTCTTTCAAATCGAATTACTCCGAGTTCTGACATACAGCGATGGAATGCCAAAATTAGAGAGAGCCTAATTCAATGTGTAATAAACTGCACTACAGTCTAAGAACATGTAATAGTGAATTACCAATAAAGTTACCACGTATTTTCTATTTTTCACTGATCCTGACGAGATTTTTGGACGTCATAATCCCTTAAAATAAAATTGCTAGCAGAATGCTCACATTACTGATGACACCTTTCCAACACAACACAAAATGAATTATTTGACTTATTGATAGTATCTTCACAAAAAAAGCAGCCGTTAAAAGCGACAATGTCTCCCAATTCTAATATTTATAATAAATGAAGAAAACAAAGGACTTCTAAAACACGGACATGCAAGTTGGCAAACCATACAAAGCGACCATTTTGAAGAATTACCACATTCCATAGTGATGTACGTTAACTACGCCGGATTGACATTTACGATTCATGTACGAATCGGCATCTCTATTTCTTAGCATGACCAAAGAGTATAATATAATCACTACGTGAGCATGACATTTACATGTGCGCAAAGTGCTCATTACTATAATGAAAGTAAATTAACTACTTTTGGTTTTATTTATTTACTACAAAATAAACATGTCTAATTACACTTGACAAAAACTAAATGTGATAAAAAATGTGTCCGTGCAATCCCTACACGGCAAAAGGAAACATCATACTAATAAAAAATAGCATACTGTGTAATGTGTTGTTTTTATATTTTCATTTACATATTACGTATTTGTTATATTACACGTTTTGCTAGTTTTATCGAATAACCATGATTTTAAAGAATTATAATATCTATTATTTGGCAGTATTTAAATGTTATACAATACGCGATAAATACGTTCATCATCATCGTCATCATATTCATTTGTTATACGTGTTACATTTTTATTATACATAATTTAAAAAGCTCACATATAGGAACCGAATTTTTGTTCCATTTTAATTTATGTATACGCGTGCGTCACGGAGTCAAAAAGCCTTCACTTTTTTGTGATACTGGAAGGCCGACAAGTAGATGGATTTCCAGGGTGGTCCACGTCGCCTAGAGACATTAAAGATGGTAATTGTATGTTGCCAACCCATAGCCTGAGGCCGGGATGTTAGGCCTCGAACAAAAGTAAGTTTACCGGCTACCTTCCCCTCCCAATCGGAATATGTCAATGGTAAGGATTGGCGTTATGGTGGAAGGAATAAGTAAGGCAGCATTCAATCCGGGCAAGTCACAACGAAACTCTACCCTGCTAGGTGTAGGATGTCACGATGTTAGTGACGGTAAGCCTATGCTCTCCTTTTACGAGCTTCTTGGCAGGAAGGCAGATGGTCTATTCCGCAAAGAAACCCGCACCAAAATGGGGAAAACTTCGACATTAAATTAATATATTTTGCTGTAACAAAAGCGAAGTATTAACTAATTCATATGTGACGTAGCCGCTGTTTTGCTTTAGGCCATAACATTAATGCTTAAGATTATTATGAATCATTTAACAGCAGTTTTAAAAAGTCGGGTTAAACGTAACATATGGTAGATATGCTTACGACTAAACCAAAGAATATAAATACTCTTTAACAAAAGGACTAAACCTAAACAAGAAGACTTCTTCTTCTTTTATAAATATGGCTTTCGATTGTTTTTCACGACTTACTTTGCCAATGTCAAGTTAGTTAATTCTTATACAGTCATGTCATTAGTCACTATGACGCATAAAATCATGTCAGGTCAGTGTCTTCAGTAAAGCAGTGGCTTCGCTACTCAAACTCATCTAGTGAGATTTGACGGCAGCGAGCAAATAGACGATACACTAATTTCTTCATGATTATTTCATTTGTGTACTTCCACTGAACAAAGTTAATCTAATTCCCATCTAAATTGATCAATATCACTCAATATAAACACGAAATTCAATAATAACTAACAGTACCAATTTGGTAGACTTTTGGCCGTCGGTTCAAAACTATTTTCTAAATTTTACTTCAAAAGCTTTAATCTGTTTTACAACATCAAGTTTATGTACAGGTGAATTTTCGATATTTAATAATAAAAAAAAACTGTAATAAAAAAACAAAATATATTTTTAGTGTATCAATGAAATGTGAGTACCAATGTCAAGTCTTATTGCGCGCTTTGAAAAACTGTACGGAAATCACCAACCAAGCTCATCCGTCATATTGATTCGACTGTCGTATTTTAATTTTTAGACCCCCTTTTGTATTTCTGTTTCAAAGCTTTTATAATAAAAAAATGTGTGCGTGTACTAGCGTACACTCTTAAGAAGTGAAACTTCTTTATGACGTTATTTTTCAAAAAATAATTTACTATATGCAACTTTACAGAAATTGGTTAAATAAAGTTTATTGCCAATCCCTACTCCGCTGGAGAAAGTATACTTCGAAGCACGCGTGGTAGGGTTAAGAACAAAGATGGCGCGTAACGGAAAAATGTGACACGTAACGAAAAAATGTTACACTAAATTTTTTTCCAACCCCCCATAAAGAAGTTTTACTTTAAAAAAAACTTCTCTGGATTTTTTAGTTTTTGTTCCTCTCTGCCTACTCTAACTGCTATTATTGGAGGTACCTACATCTTGCGACCGTTTCTTTTTCAAATAGCTAGCTATTCTGTGACAGAATACTAAACTTGAAACTCCACCGCGAGCTGAAAAGGATTGGGGACCCCTGCATTATACATTTGTCTTCTTCTTCTTTTATAAATATGGCTTTCAATCGTTTTTCACGACTTATTTAGCCAATGTCAGGTACAAAGGACGGACCACCACACTATACCTTTGTCACACTTTGACATTTGTGATTTGTCAACATTAAAGACGTCAACACGAAACCGAAACTTGAAAGTAAATTTGACCGAGCTTTAGTTTTGATATCGCAAAAAAGCCAAGTAAAACTATGATCATTTAAATGAAGTGAAACCCAGTTAACAGTTACAAAATGTATATAAGTGCATCTTTTACTTGCACATTTATTTTTCTTTTCTTACCACATTTTGTTACCCTCGAAGAAAATGCCGTATACGAATATGGACCCGAAAATTTTAAGCGGCAGATAGAAGACATGGATGGAAATTTCGTAATGTTTTATGCTCCATGGTGAGAACTATTTACTAGTCTATTTATTTAGTGGTCGATAATTTTGTAATGTCTGGTAAAATTATATTATTTACAATGTAATTCAGGTGCCGCCATTGCACAGAATTTCACCCTGTTTGGTCAGAGTTGGGTGAATTAGTGAATACGAAAGACTCAAAATTTGCAATAGCTCAAGTTGATTGCACTAAATATCCAAAACTTTGTCATGAAAATGATATTACAGGTAAAAATAAAATTCGAACACTTGTTTACTTTCTGCTCATTTATTCAAGCTCATTACATCATAATTCCGATTTCAGGATATCCAACGTTATTATATTTTCATAGAAATACTTTTTCCCCAGTGGAGTATAAAGGGGCCAGAGATCTTCCATCTCTGACAATATTTTTAAGTGAAGTATTTACAATGAAGTCTGAAGTGAGTATAACGGAATTTTTTCTTCTTATGTTTGTTTTATAAATTTAAAAGGACTGATATTTTCTTTTATTAGAAAAAGTGATTAGTTAAGTTTTTATTTAACTGATCATAATAAAAATATGTTAAAGTACCCGTCATGAGAAGCTGTAAATTATGTAAACAAACGTTCGGGAGTTAACAACATTTGGTTCAAAGATAAAAGTATTTTTTTTTATATTTAATTAATATATGTATAATAAATTACGTATGTTTTGACATTTTTTTCGTGGCAAATTGATTTCCTTAGATGTACTGGGTACTGGCTTCATTATACGTTAATACACAATAACAAATAATGGATAAAAAAAATTAAAATAAGGGGAACAATTAACAAAACTAACAACAATAACAAAGTGATAACGAAAAGATAAAAAAATTAACAATAACAACAAAATCTGCAATTTTAACAAAGCAATGAAAAATTCAAAACTCGAATGACACATTTATTTCCAAAAGACGAACCAATGGTTTGCAATCCCGGCGACCGGCGCGTACCGTACCAAGACATTCAAACGTCAGTTGTTAGATATGATCCGACTAAATTAAATAGGTTGTTACTTTCATATAACCCATCAATTTTTTTATTTCGATTGAATATGGTCAGTTTATTGTTGTCTCGAAGTAATAGAAAATACTTGGTAAAAGATGTTTGTTTATATAATTTATAGCTTCTCATGACGGGTGCTTTAGATAAGTATATTTTTGTAATAAATAAAAAGTTACCATGACAGATGTATTTTGGAACAAACTTTGCTATTACTATGCAATTAATAATGCCTCTTCACATCAAGTCCCTTGTGCAGTATTGCAGACCTGCCTGGCTTTTCCCATATAAATTACTTTAAAAGTTAACTTTTTTTAACCATGCATCTGTTCATCTGTAGTCCAATGAGTATACATAAACAGTTTAAATTATGATTAACTATTTTAATGTCAAACTTGTTTTTGAATGAAAGCTAAATAATTTAAATTACATACAAAAAAGTACTTTGTTTCTGTACATTATGTAAATGTTTCTCGGTGTTGGTCCGGGTTCACATATTAGAATAGACCATCTGTCCTGCTTCTAAGCAGTGCTTTACTGTTTAAAATATAGGTCATTACTATAAGACCACTGGTGGTAGAGTGTTATGCAGCAAATTGTCCAAGTAGAGATCCACTACCTTACCTATTTCTGACAACATAATGTCTGTCACATTCTAGGTGGTATTCTTACACAATAGGCCTGTGATCCTGGCTACAGGATACATTGCACCTGTAACCACTATGGTGTCTATAGGCCACGGTTATCTCTTACTATTATTAAAGCCAAGTTCTTGTTTGCTGACCTCTGACATAAAAAAAATTACCATTGTATGTTTTGATTCTAGGGATTTGATTCTGAAAGGTCATCTACAGATGTTAAAATTTACAATGGAATGGCCTACTTACATGATCACAATATAGAGAAGTTTTTATCTAAAGGACAACATTTTGTAATGTTTTATGCTCCATGGTGCAAAGCATCACAGGTATCCTTTCAACACATTTTATTTACCTTTAGACCTGTAGTTTTTAGTGAATGGTGTAAATTCTATCACAATTATCCCAGTTATTTAACCTTTAATGCTTTTAAAGGTTTGATCTGGGCCAAATTTATTGTTATCTTGACAACTTAAATTAATTAAAACTAGAATGAATTTTTATTTTTGCTGCAATCAAATTTGATTTTATCAATATATAAGGTCTTTTCAAATTAGTGCTCGAAATTTTGCCTGGATATTCTGAATATTGAACTGAATCAGTAAAAAATATTAAAAAAAATTACGACTTAAAATAAATAAAATATAGCAATATAAAAATTGACTATTCAAGCGCTCAAGTTCAATGACCGCAAGACGACGCGCAGCTGACGACAGTGTACCTACCTTACCTAGCGGCTATACGAGTATTTCGTACAGATTTTACCTAGTACGTATTTTCTATGAAATTGGCACTTTGGACTAATTAAATTAATTTTATCATTACATTTCACAGTTGCAAAAAAGGTAATAAATAGGATACCAAATAACGTTGATAGGCAAATTCGAGACTGCAACAAATAACATATCAATTAATTAAAGTACATACCTAACTTGTAGTAAATTTAGACATGCTACAATTTTTTAATCAAACTTATACAATAATAATTTACATACCTATTCCCATTTTTTACATCCTGTGTTGAACATATCCACCATTAAGTAATTCACAAGTTAGCACACTTATTGATATGTCTGAATGTAAATACCTAGGATATCTTTTTCACTTTTTACCTTTACACACGTCACAAACATTCGTCTTTAACTACAAATCAATTGTAAGGTACTATAAAGTTCACATTTCCCGTAAGTTAAATCTGTCAAAGAATAGGTATACCACTACCACTTGTGAAGAAATAAGGAAAAGTAGAAGGGCGTCAGGTCTGGTGACCAGGCTGGCGGCCATAGCAACCCTCGGCCTAATCAACATTCGCTATTGGAAAGGTATTTACTCACGAACACATCATGTAAGATAAATTGAACATTCGCAATAAAAAAAATTAACACACCTCATTCGCGACCAAACGTCGACTGACCAACTAATTTAAAAATAATAATTTGTAAATAGCAGGATCGGGGAATAAGGGCCGCCACACACAGCCAAAGGTCGTTTAAGGAATTCCGTTTCGAAGAAATCGAAACGAAAATTCACCCTTACAAATTCACTCAACTTCCTTGGATTTGTTTGGCAGGTATTACAAAGCAAATCTTTGTAATTTTGTTAGGTACGGAATTCCTTTTCAAAATATTTTAAACATCTATATTTATAATAATCTAAGAAAACGGAAAAGTTCCAAATGAAGGTATGTTCGTAGTAACATACCTACATTTGGATCTTTTTCGTATGGAATTTGAGTAGATTTGTAGGGCCGAAAATTTAGTTTCGAAATTCCGAAACGGGATTGTGCAAAAGGGAATCCGCATGTATGTCACCTATGAACTTTGTGATGTGCGGAGGCCCTAAACGTCGCTCGGTCGTTCCTTGCAAGTTGCGACTTGCTCGCGCCATGGTCTTGGAGACATCTAATGTATGCACTACACGATGGGCCATCCTAGTGGCCCACTAGGATGGGCCATCGTATAGAGGACGGATGGCTTATGGGCTGGCGGCTGGCGAGCCGATGGCCGCGG
>NJDD01000194.1:442422-502424 GCA_002245505.1 Calephelis nemesis
ACCGCGGCCATCGGCTCGCCAGCCGCCAGCCCATAAGCCATCCGTCCTCTATACGATGGCCCATCCTAGTGGGCCACTAGGATGGCCCATCGTGTAGTGCATACATAACACACGTTTCGTGCAGTAACATCGATCTACTTACGTTTTTGCCGCCGCGCCACGAGCTAATCAAAAGTACCTACCTAATTAATAAAACTACCTATTCAATTTTTATGAATAGTAATTGTTTGTTATTAATGAAAATTTTTATTTAGGTATACAATTTAAATAACTACAAGCAAAATGCCCTCAGGAATGTAGGTAAAATGTTATTTTTATTCAAGCTGTGTTTGAATAGTTTTTCATGACTTAGTAACAGTTGTTGTACCTATTAAACTAATAATAACATACCAACTGGAACCAGATGTTAACTTATTTTAACCGATTACTATTTTGATTAAAAATTGTTAGGCAGATAGGTACCTAGGTAGGTATTATTTTTTTTAAACAATCTAACATGAAATACCTAGTTGTTATTGTCTATACGACAAGTTATCAATCAAAATTTGAAGGTAAATATTACATTAGTAGGTATGTAGTACCTACGCGTCGTTTGATTACAGAGTCACGGCGAGCGTATTCGTACACTGTGATTAGCTGACAGCGTTCGTCGACCCCAAGCGTTTTATCGACATTAAATATTTTTGGTCTTTTATTTATTTTTCGTTTTAGATTTTTTCATTATTTTTCACGTGATCAGACACGCATTCCGAGCCCATGGCTGAAATATCGTTAACTAATTTGAGAAAGCCTTGTATACAAATAATAAAACAGTAATAAAACTAAATCTGGAATATTTTTAAAATCAATAGTTATTACCTTTTTCAAAACAAGGGTTATTGTAATTATTGTATGTTTGACTGTTTTCTTTTCGCGCAAAATTTAGAAAAACTACTAAACAGATTTTTACCAAACTTTATGTAGTAGTAGGTTATAGACCGTTTCAACATTTAAATTACGATTTATTGCAGGTAAATATTTTGTTTCTATCACTAATCATGAAAAGTCGCATTTGAATACCTACTTACAAATATGTTTGAAAATTCTTTTCTTCATTTATCTATTTCAATGTGATTGACAGGAACCTTAACATCAACAATTGTTAACTCTTACTCAGCCATCGTTTTGAGATGGTGGGTAGCTTTTACCACTAACTTTGTAGATGACCACTGCAGCAACAAAAGAATAATGAAAAACCTATATAATTATTTCAAATGTTTTTAGCGGTTAGCTCCTATATGGGCAGAGCTTGCTGTGCAATATGCTCATAATGAGTATATCCAAATAGGCAGGGTCAACTGCATGGACAACGAAATGACTTGTAAAAACTTTGATATAAAACAGTACCCACATTTATTGTGGATTGTTAATGGTAGAATTGTAAGTACCTTTTTATTAATATATTTGTGACTGATTGTATTTTGTTTGATTATTTACTCTTAGATTGCACTCGGAGACATCAATCAATGTTTAATCTATTATTAAGTCACAATTTTGTATAGAAAAAGTTGACTTAATGTCTGAAACGATTATTGATGTCTACTAAAATTTTATTTTTGTATTAATGACTCCAAAATAATAAAAAAAAATGTGTAATTGTTGTTTCCTACTTGAATGACAAATGTTTCCAGTCATTAAAAAATATTTTAAAGACAAGATATAGATCATATTATCACGTCATTATTATTATTTTGACATTTTTATTAATATTAATATAATGACAACATGTAGAATAATTAACAATAATATGGAAAATAGTATTTTTTTTAATAATTTAAGTTATAATGACGATTTTCTATGTAATTTGACATGTGTTGTTAATTTTAAATCAAACTCCTATTATAGGTCTATGATTGATTCTAAAGAAAAGTAATGATTTTTGTACGCCAGTAAATTGGCAAAATAGGAATAAGCGCATGTATTTTTTATAACATCTTATGTCACCCTATTTTTACAAAATAAATAAGTTTGAAGTTAACTATTCCACACTGACGAAGTCGGGGTTAAGCAGCTAGCATAAATACCTATATTTTTAACTAAATAGATAATTACTAATAAACAATTTCAGGTGGGAATTGCTGAGGCTAACACTTTAGTAGATCTGAAAGAATTTGTTGAGAAAATGCTACTATCAGAAAATCATGATCCAGAGAAGTTCATGAAAAAAAAGAAAGTGTTGCCAGTGGCAAGGATATCAGAAGAAACATTTGAAACCTTCTTAGAGAAGGATTTGGTGTTTGTGAATTATTTTGCCCCATGGTAATTACATTTTTAAATTCTTTAGTCTTGATTGAGATTGTTGTACTTTTATTGATAAGTGTTTAAATATAATATTGGTTAATGGTTTACATTGTAGGTGTGCTCATTGTATGCAGCTAAGTACTCTGTGGATTCAGTTGGGTGAAGTTTTTCAAAACGAAAGTAGAGTATTGATAGCTGATATAGATTGTGGAAGATCAAAAAATATATGTGAAATGGAAAAGGTATTTTTTTGTAAACTCACAATTGTTTTACAAAACGAATGATAAGTGGGATCACTAATCAGCATTTGATTATACAAGGTGTCCAGAAAGGGTATCGGGTATTTGTAAGTTCAATGAAACAAAAATTATTTGTACGCAATAAAAAAGTTTATTGTTTATTATTAGCATATGAATTGGAGAATTATTTGGAAAAGATTATGTTATCCAAATGATGACCGTTACGTTGCTGGCACTCTTCGAAACGGAAACGAAGATTGGCGATAACACGTTGACACAAAGCTATCGATATTGCTGCCATTTCTGACTTGATGTTTTGCTTTAACAGGGTTAGATTCGTCGGATTGTTTTGATAAACCTTACTTTTAAGGTATCCCCATGCAAAATAGTCAAGCGGGCTAAAGTTGGGGCTTCTGGGAGGCCAGTTGATGTTACCCCTTCGCGAAATGACTTTATTAGGGATTAATTCGTTAACAACTTCCATTGAGTCATTTAAGGTATGTCAAGTGGCCCCATCTTGCTGGAACCTCGTTCTTGAGTTAAAACCTGCAAACTCCAAAATTTTGCAACATAT
The DNA here is from genome assembly GCA_002245505.1 of Calephelis nemesis. Classification (NCBI taxonomy): domain Eukaryota; kingdom Metazoa; phylum Arthropoda; class Insecta; order Lepidoptera; family Riodinidae; genus Calephelis; species Calephelis nemesis. Next base: position 445,516 of record NJDD01000194.1, read on the forward strand.
CGCAATAACGGTCACTATTCACATTAATTGCTAGGCCTCGTTGATCTTCGTGAAAATAAGGATCAATTATGCCTTTAGCAGACATAGCGGCCCAAACAACGACCTTTGGGCTATGCAGGGGTCGTTCATGCTTTCGTCTCGGATTCTTCACTGCCCAGTACCGACAATTCTGCTTATTCACATGACCATACAGGTGAAAATTTGCTTCGTCACTGAACAGTATTTTGTTAAATCGCTGCAGCATTTCGTTCGCAAAATTCAATGGATTAGCATAGTCCGTATCCTTCAATTCTTGAACCAATTGAATTTTATAGGCTTTTAGATGTAAGTCTTTCTTTAAAATCGAATGTAAAGACGATTTTTTGATGTTCAACGCTTGGCTTCACTTTCGGATGGATAAAGACGGATTTTGACGAACCAACGCCTCAACTTCTTCAATTGTTTCTTCATCAAGAACTGAACGAGGACGACCAGAGTTTTGAATTTTAACCGTCGCACCTGTATTCTCGAACATCCTGATTCATTTCCTAATGCTATCGTCACTTGGCGCGTGGCATGTACGATATTCCGCACGATAGAGACGTTGAGCAGTCACTATTGAATCACCATTACGATATTACGCTCGTACGCAAAAGGCACGATGCATCCCCGAGTACTGTTCCATCGTGACTAAAACTACAAAATGGCGGACGCCACGAACCCCTCCCCGCACCCTTTAGACGCCCCGTTTCGAACATGGTGCGAAAACATCCTTTCTGGATACCTTGAAGTAAAGTTTGTTTTGCCGTTTCTTCCACTGACTGGCTAGATTTAGAAACGGTGGTAGTTTACGGTTGATAAGTTTAATTTTATTATAGTTTTAAAATGTTCGGTAATAAATAATTAAACTAGCTATAAATAATTGGCTTAAACTTAAAGTATATATAATTAAATATATTTTTTTTATAAATATTGAAATATTTGCACACCAAAATATGGTAGAATATTTTGATATACCTACTTAAATATTTTTGTAACATCTCATTTACACACATATTCCGCAAATAAATAATTTTCATTTTCATTAAATATTACACAATTAGAGTTAAATTCTAAGATAAGTGCAAACTAATACTATATCTTTACATTTTCTAGTTTTTTTCTGAGTGTTAAGACTTTGAAATTCTAGAGATTTAAAATGGCTCTGACGTACGGATGGACAGACAGACATGACGAATCTGTAAGGGTTCCGTTTTTTTTACCCTTTGGATATGGGACCCTAAAAAATTTCATAAGTGAAATATTTTACGTGTATTGGATACACTACTATATTACTATATTTCAACAATACTTTTCAGCATAAAAGTTACAGAAAGGTAAGATGCCAATTTTTGATTACTTTTCAGATTAGTGGGCTACCAACATTAATACTGTATAAAAATAAGAAAATAGTGAGTGTTGAAAACGGAGGGCGTCCCCTAGACAGCCTTATATCACTGGTAAATGAACATCTACAAGGTATTGCAACTAGTCAAAAATCTGATGAAAATATCACAAATGAACAAACGTCACTTCCTGCCAAAGATGAACTTTAATCAAATCACATTTGAATATATATTATTTAAAAATTCATTCGTCTGTTTATTTATTTGTTGTCAGCCTATCCGCGTAACCAATCATTTTCTTATCATTCTCATTCGATTTCAATGAAAAATGCTTTGATTTTATTAATGTTATTACTTTCCCACAAATAAGTAGCCTGCCACTCTTTAGGCTTCGAAAAAATATACAATGACATTTCTGTTGCGCAAGACTAATGAACATCCTTTCGTCAGTTACAAAAATTAAAGGATTTCAAAATAAGAAATAAAAAGAGCCCATGCAGTCTTCAGGCAAACAAAATATCCTTTCGCATTTAAAATATTCGTGGATGTTGATGGTTTGAGTTTGACGGTTCCACCAGTTTTTAGTTTAGTTAAGATGATGCGGTAACAAAAAATCAAGAATTCCATATAAACCATAAAAATTGACTTTTAGACGTTTGCGCCAGACAAAAAAATCTCCTTTGGCATTCATAATATTATTGATATTGATGTTTCGAGTTCCGTATGTAAAACTCTCAAACGCTTTTTCGAGATCCACTAAACTACAAAAAAACCTCACAACCTTGAGCCTTCCACAACATTCCATCTGACATCCCTTGCAACTATGTTTCCATATACTTTCGACGTTGCCAAATCACCTGTAATAAAGAATGACGCGCTGTTGCCGCTCATTTCTGTTATTTTTCATAGTTTTCAATGAAGCAGTATTGCCAATTCGAGAATTCGCACCTTTTCGAACTTAATAATTTTATTGGCATTAGCATTGTGTAAATAGAGCTTGATTTTTTTTTTCATTTTTTTCTTGGGTGCTGAATGCTGATGGCCCTGTGTACTCTCTGGTGCCTGCTTCTCGTTGAATATTGGGACACGTCGTTTGATCTGACAAGTTTTCAAAATTATCTTTGCAGAGATCTCAAAGAACTTATATCATATCTTCACGCCAAGTCCCTTACGGGGTATTCAGAGAGCATCGCGTGCCAGACCTCACGATATTGACAAACGTCCGAGTTCCTTCACATTCATTACCCTTTTTATACAAACACGCCGATTTCGGAGATTCTCGACACCACCTTCGGATAATATCCGAGAGATCTAATCGTGGAATTATATCAATGAGATAGGTAGTTAGTATGTTTTTGATAATTTTGACTCCTGGAGGGTTTATCTTATTAATGCTGACTGTATCGCCTCCTCGCTTTGATTTTCTAATATTCCACCAGTGCCATACTGAAGATCAGTTGTTTTATCAGGAATGTCATTTGCTTTATCGCTGTTAGTGTTGTCTCATACCCACTGAGCAAAAAAAGGTCGATTTGGAAGAAACACACATTTTTTATAAACATAACAGCTTTATTGGAGTATAAAAAATATGTACAAATAACAATTCAGTACAAATAATAAAAATTAGGTGATAATAATCAGTAGCGGTTTTAGTAATAGCAGCGCCCTGGGGCGAAATTAATACGGCGCCCCCTACATGCTATTCAAAACAATACTAAAAGGTAAATAATATATAGCCTACAGGATCTGACGCCCCTTTACATCTTGGCGCCCTGGGCGGTTGCCCAACCGCGCCCTACCCAAACGCCGTCCCTGATAATAATAAAACTGCAGATTTATTGATGTGATAAGATTTAGGATACGTGCCTGCTTGGTCGTCATTTTGTGGGAGTTAAATACCTTCGAGTTAAATCGTGGGTGCCCTGCCTAAATCTTTGGGGGTAAGGCATAATGATACTTACAATGGCAGTCTTAGGTTGAGGTATTTTTTTCTGATGTAGATATTATAATAGTTAACACACCTGATGGAAAGTCGGAAAGGGATCAAAGCTCCATATTACTAAGCTTAATTTTTTTTAAAGACATAATAGGTTTTAATGGTCTGAAAATACCTTCAATCTACAAGATTATTATGTTCATCTACCTAATTATAACAAGAAGTATTTGTTAAGAAGGTACAAGTTGTATTTAGTTTGGCATCAGCAAAAAATCCTGAACTCTCTTGTTGAAATCTTCGGCATACTTTATGTGAATATTGTGTTTTCCATCGGGATACAAGTGGATTCTGTAAATAACAAATAAAATCTTATATATAAAATTCCCATGTCACGCTGTGCGTGATTGAACTCCTCTGAAACGGCTCGACCAATTTTCGTAAAATTTTGTGAGCATATTAAGTAGGTCTGAGAATCGGCCAACATCTATTTTTCATTCCTCTAAGTAACAAGGGTGACTCACCCCAATTTTTTTTACTAAAATCACATTAAAAAAAGTAGCAGAACAACGTCTGCCGGGTCAGCTAGTCTTATATATTAAATTCCCGTGTCACAATGTTAGTTACCGTATTCCTCCGAAACGGCTCGACCGATTCTCATGAAATTTTGTGAGCATGTTGAGTAGGTCTGAGAATCGGCCACCATCTATTTTTCATACCCCTTAGTGTTAAGGGTGACTCACCCCAATTTTTTATAGCAGTACAACGTCTGCCGGATCAGCTAGTCTTACTACAATAATGTCTCGTGGATACGCCATTTTAAAACCCCATCCGTCTCTAGACACTTAAATGTCTACATTCCCGAGTCTGGGTGTTAATTAAATTTATTCTGGTATCTATTTAAGTATATCTATGTATAAGAATCGTTGACTAACACACATAACGCAAGCATTCGCCACAGGATTTGAATCCACAGTAGCTCAAATGGTAAGAGCATTTGTCGGCTTGCGAGGAAAGGGTACAGGTTCAAATCCAGTCTGGGACGAAATTTTTATTTTTAAAATTTGTGGATATGCACACACACAACTAAATAAAAAGCTTTTACGGTAAGAACTTAACCGTTTCATCTATGTTAAAATAACAATGATTTTAATTCCGATTAAACGGCTACCATAAATCCTTCGCCTCTGTGGTCTAGCGGTCCAGGTGTTGGACTTGACTACATGTGATCCCGGGTCGGGCAACAAATGAAAATTTGGTTTTTCCAATTTTCTAATTAAAAAAATGTTGCCTGAGATTGGACATGAGCCCGCTTGGCGTTAGGCTTGCCACCTATCACATTGTGGGACCTAGTGTTCTTTGGCTAGTCGTGGTTGCCCTAGTTGTGCCTCTGTCTACGTCTTCGGGATATGGGCGTAAATATACTTTTTTTTATAAATCCTTTTTGTTAGCTGTATATAACCAATACTGTTAATGGATTTTTATAGAATGTAAGGGACACAATTTTATCTTTTACTAGCTGCCCGCCCTCGCTTCTCTTCGGTTATTCAAGAATAAAAATCCTAATATTATAAATGCGAATGTTTGTGAGTATGTCAGGATGTCAGTATGGATGTTTGTTACCCTTTCACGCAAAAACTACTGAACCGATTACGATGAAATTTGGTATGTATTTAGCTGAAGACCCGGGATTTATCCCGGAGTTCCCGCAGGATTGGGGCTTACGCGGGTGAAACCGCGGGGCGCAGCTAGTAAAATATACGCTACGCTTCAACGATATTTAATTTTGCGCCCGGAGATTTTAACTTTTTAGTAACTCATTAGTTGTTAATTTTTTTCTGATAGTGTAAAAGGCAATTTTGATCTAAATTACACGCATAGCGTATCTAACAGATTTATTTGATTAAGGGTTAATACTGTATTATTAAAAATATGTTCTAAAGTAACCGTTCATTTTACTGTTTTAAGTAAACCTAGTAAACATTTCTAAGAGAAACGTCGTCGCTTTGGACATTAGATAAGGGTGCTATAAAGGTGAATTTGGAAGTGGGGAGGACGGGGCAAATTGGGCGTGCCCAGGATAAAGTTATTGTGGGTTATTCTTTAAAGATAGACATATACCACCTCTTACTTTTTTTGCGATCTATCGAAGAGGAAAAATCCCACCATACATTGTTTTGTTAAAACTCAAAAGGTTGTGGCAGCGTTTTCGAGGAAAGCTACCGATCGGCTTATTTTTTGACGACATATTGAACTAATATCGTTGTAATATCGTTGGTTTGTACAAAACATAAACTTACTATACACTAAAACCTTTCTCTAGAACTGTTTTATCTATTGTTGAAAACCGAATAAAAATACGTTCAGTACTTTTCGAGTAAATCGCGAACAGACAGACAGACGCTGCGGGGGACTTTGTTTTATTATATGTATTGATAGATTACACCTCTGTGGTCTAGTAGTCCGATGCAGAATTGGACTCCATGAGATGAGAGAGTGAGAAGAACTTGTCTTGGGGGGATAAAGGCGTGAAGATACTTTTTTCCCGTCCTTTGCGCCCAAACTTATCTGACGCAGATTGACAGTCTTAAATCTATTTCTGTCGTTGTGGTATACTATATAGATAGACTCAAGCAGCATTGTGTGCATAACAAAATAATTTCCATAACTTGCAAAATGATAAAAAAAATCACCTGGAGCCAGTAATATTAGTGTGTAAATAAGAAACATGAACATTGTCAACAAGAGGATCCTTTTCTCCATGCAGTATGAAGGTTGGACACTGAATATCCTTTACGACTTCGGCGCAAATGTTGCCATCCTTAGCTTTGTACATAGCTTCTAACCCGTCCACCCATGATGCCCAGTATTTAGCAAATGTTTCTTCACCATAAACCATTATCATGGGTTCTCTCATTCTATTAGACCAAGTTTTGACATCTCTTACTTCTGTAATCAACAAAATTAAGTAAAAATTCTGTAACAAAATTAAATATATATATATATATAATAAGATTTTCAAATTAAGCTATCAGTTGACATGTGTGTATCCTGAGATTTGAAGAATCTGTGAATTCTGTTCATAGAAATGTTTTATTCTAACCGTTTTAAAATATTGCAAATTTGTTTAAATATAAAAAGCAAAAAAAAACCCTAGCATAACAAAAGCTTCCCACATGATGCTTTCCATACGACCACTCACATTTTATGGAAATACATGAGTATTATAGGGTTGAAACTAAGTTTTTCTCTCCCAGTACATACTTCATCTATGTTTGTTTTTCCAAAGCTGTCCATACTCCAGTTAACCAAAGAGATTGATACTTTATTGATGTTAAAACATTTTCAATGAGAATCTGTTTATAATATTAGTTTGGATTTGTTTTTGTGTAAAAAAATAATAGTATGTGTAATAGGTATAAGGAGTCAATAGTAATGACATACTTTTATAAGACTCCAGTTCTTGTGGCAAAATAAAAGAGTTGGCGCCCCACATCACAAGCTTATCAACAGCCTGAGGATATTTAGCAGCTAGAATCATCGCCATGACTCCTCCATCACTCCAACCTAATAGTGAATATTTGGAAATATTTAATTCCTAAAAATAATAACTATGTGAAACTATATGTAACTTAAATACATGTTTTTTACTTATATATGCTTTTTATCTATACTAATGTTATAAAGAGGAAATGTTTGATTTTTTGTTTGAAATCAATTGGCTCAGAAACTACTGGACCGATTTCAAAAATTCTTTCACCCTTAGAACGCTATATTATTCCTGAGTGACATAGGCTTTGTTTCATCAAAATCGGTGCAGTAAAAGCCAAGTTACGCAGGTGAAGCTGCATGAAACTGCTAGTATATTATAATTGCAGATGCTACTATGATTTTGTCACTGTGTTGGTATGGGTCTGCTGAGTAGAATAGATCATCTGTTTCTCTGCCAGGAAGCATAGGTGAGCCACCTATTCCTGCCACCATATACACTTTGTCATGTTCTGGTCTGGAGGGTAGGGTAGCTGGTCAACTTTCACAATAGGCCTTGCATCCTGTCCTCTTCCTCCTCGGTCTCTGAACGGAGCACCTGTAACATCTGTGGTGTCTGTAGGCTACGGCTGTCTGTCTGTTCATTGACGTCTGAGAAAAAATTGTGTTTTAAATCTTATTTGTTTAGCTGTTTGTTTCTTGGTTGAATGCTGGTAATTTACAGTAAATCAGGTTTAAGCTGAATCAATTGTCCAAACCTTTAAAAACTTATCACACTTTAACAACCGGACTAAGAGACATCAATGTTTATTTAGGTCAATACAAAATAGTCTGGAAATGCTTAAATCTTTGAATTAAATTACAAGTTGTTGTTCTAGATGATATCGTTATGTACACAAAAAAAATTATTATCATAATAGATAAATAAATAATAGTATTTTTTCACACTTTTCCTGCATTTCATAATTTTTGCAACATATTTTACAACAAAAATAAAAACAAATCTGTAATGCAATGTAAACATTGTGTTTTTTGCCATTTAATAAGATATAGTTTAGACCCTTTATCCTGTTATTTCAATGGGTTGCTACGGTAGAGCTAAATGATTTTAATGTGCAAGCTAAGCCTTAGGCATGAGCAAGAAAATAATCTTATGATGCTAAGAATTGGCCAAGACCAAGAAATTTTATAATCAATTTAAAAAAATATTTAACCAAGAAGTCTTCATTCATTTAACAGAAAGCCAGCCTGTCCATTTGCTATTACTTTACTTTAGATTACTTTAATAAACACTTAAATAATCAACAGCACTTAGTAAAGATTTTTAGATTTCAGAAAGATTTTCAGCTACCTTCATAAATTTGTAAGCCATGTCTGCATCTTTTTCATAAAAATCAGTGGGAAATTCTCTTTGAGGAGGTCTGCTTTTTCCATAACCAGGAGGGTCCCATACAACAAGAGTAAACTTATCTCTATTAAAACCATCTATTTGTGACTTAAAATCTGTCCATATTGTTCCTAAAGCTCCGGGAGCACAGAGAACATTGTGTGAACCATTCCCAACTTTCACATAATTTATTTTGTAGTTATCTACATTGATCCTCTCTTCCTATAAACATTAGAAAATATGATGATAAACACTGTACAATCTGTAATACTTTGATATTTATTCAAAGGCAATAACTGAATTGCAAAGTAACTTCCATAAGAAAACCATGTTTTTATAGACAGATGATCCGGATGCAATTATTTAATTCACTTAGGTATTGGCTTAGAAATACATAATTTAGAAAGGTAATTTTAATAGATACGTTTTTATGGCAGATTATAGCAAGTGGAAAACATGGCATCAAATTATTATCATTATCCATATTCGTCATACAAATTATATTGGTATTAAACAGGGCAAACATCATTAGCTGGATAGCAATACCTTAGCAACAGTGGATAAACAAGCTACAGGTTTCCGTACATGTTGAAGCTTAATGATATTACGCACAATTAACATTTTAACTGCACTTATCTCTTAACAAAGACTGTAAACAGTATAATTTATTCATCAAAATGATAAAACTGTAGTTAATAATATGTATAGCAAGATAACAGCTGATTGCAACAAATAGTAATCAGTGATGCCACCTCGCAAAAAATTCACTAGATTTGGTTTCAAAAAAAAATTACTAGAATTCCAAAAAGAGGTACCTACTAACAACGCACTAAATAGATAACAAGGATTACACGCCTATTCGTTATATTTAATAACATTATAATGCTGTTAATGCAGCAATAATATATTTTTTAATTTTCTATTAACTTATTTTGTTATACATAATATTTAATAACTGAATAAAATCAAACTATAGAACTAGGTTTATCATAATCGGACATAATCCAAGATAAGGTTCAAATTTAATACATAAAAAAGTGTCGTCACGCCCGGCCCATATCCCCAAATGGTTGACGGAAGCACAACCAATTTACTTAAGACTAGCCCGAAGACACTTTAGTCTCACAATGTGACAGGTGGCAAGCCTATTTCTAACCGAACACACATCCAAACCCAGGCTTTTAATTAGAAAATTGAAAAACAAATTTTCTTTTTTCGATCGATCGAACTAGGGACTTAGGACCACTAGACCACAGAGGCAAATTTAATTAAAACACACGTTTATACCTTTGCACAAATATTGCAAAACACATAATTACTATTGTTTGTGTCTGATAAATATGTATATTTGTAATAAAATGAAGGAGGGTACATATAACAATAAATAATTAATTACACGTTGATCGTACCTCGATATCGAGAAAAATGGGGATTATTTAAATTTTGCCTATTTGGTTTTGTGACAGAAATATCTTATGTCAATATAAATTTTTGAATTAAAATCTAGATTAGTTGAATATGTATAAATGTTTTATTTTGTGTATTTTTTTAGAATGTTACTGTTTCACACTAAAATTCACTTAATCTAGTGAAAAATAACTAAGGTGGCAACGCTGAAGCTGATATGTCATAAAATTCTATCACGATTCACGGTGGCCCGTGTTCCGCTAGGAGCAAAAAGTATTGTCACGTATAAGGAAAAGAGATTCCTCTCTGTCGGTTTTGAAAATTTGTGAAAACTCACGCTATTTGCTGTATGTTTAATAATAAACGTGTAATTAACGTTGTTAAACATCTATGTTTTAACATTAAGTACATAAATGCAAATCTAATTGTTTTAAATGGCTCCAATCCTTATCTTACCAACAAACTGAAGACGTCATAGTTATCCAATAATGATCCCCTACAACATCAAAACATCATGCTCAAGACGCAACATACGCACACACACATACACACGTGCAAACACTTATACTCACAAACACATACGCACACATACGAACACACTCACACACATCTTTTCTTTCATTTTTAAATAATATTTTAGACTAGGTTACCCAGTAACCAGAACGCAGCACCAAGTCGAGGTACGGTCTCCCGGGAGACAGCCCTTGGTGCTGGCGTTGTACGTAACAGTCCCATGCATTTAAATAATGATGTCTCGGGCTGAGCACTCTGCTCGGCCCACAAAGCTCGGCGAAGTTGTACAAAATCGCGAGATTAGCGACAAATAAGTCATTGAAAAAAAAAGATCAGGTTAACCTCTATTTTTCTCATCAAATTGTAACTTTTGTATTATGTCAGATTCCTGGAGGAGGGCGTTGACACGCGCTACACAGTTTAATTACTTTTGCTTTTGTCATCGATCTCATTATTGAACTTAAGTTTTTATTCCTAATAAATGATTTTTTAAATAAATAATAAACTTACACACACACACACACACACACGCACGAACGCACGCATCATTTCTAATACGCGCGCACTGGTGACTCGGCTCGGTTAACACCATAACTGTATATTTATAATATTATTCATGTAGACATTTTATTCGAATATAAATGTACTTTCATGGATCAATAGACACACCCGTATTGGTACCACCACCTTACCTATTCCTGCCGCCATAACATCAATGATTGCCGTTGATGTGTTCCGGTTCGGTGGTAAGGTAGCCGGTAAACTTACTTTTGCTCGAGGCCTAACATCCCGGTGTCAGGTTGGCAGCGCACCATTGGTGTCTCTAGGCGGCCTAAATTTCTTACCATCAGAAAATCTTGTCTTCTTGTTTGCCTTCCAATATCATAAAAAAACATTCTTCTCATTTATCTTGGAATAATTAAATAATTTATAATCTGTATGATTATTTTGAAAGTTTACTCATCGAAATAAATAATATTAATTGGAAAGATGTTCAAAATATGTTATGCATATTACTTACTCAAATTCTTCGATTTTGTTTCACCGTGTTAGTCGGCTACTATATAATAAAACAGACAAACTGCCTTCTTACGAGGCAGCCCGTAAAAGGTATGCAAAAGTAAATAGGTCATTAGCACAAAGACCACTGTTGGTAAAGTGGTAGAGAACCGTTTGTAACTCGTCCGCGTACCTACGTATACACCGCCTTACTTGGTGGCTTACTCCCGAAATTGATTCTATCTGGAGTTTGTTTCTGTTTCTGAAAGGTGGGGTACTTGGCAGACTTTCACAATTGACCTTACACCTCGGCAACAAGACAGCGACGCACCTACAGAAGCTATGTTGTCTATAGACCACGGTTATCTCTTGACTTTTACCATCAGGAAAGCCACGTGTTTGTATTTCATCTGACATGAAATGGTTAAATGATATTTTTACGTAGAATAGAATAGAACATTCCACGGGATTGAATAAGGCCGGTTGGCGATAGGCGTGCCATCTATCACATTGTGGAACTTAAGAGACTTCAGCTAGTCGTTGGTCCCTAGTCATACCTCTGCAATCCTCTTCGGGTTACGGACGTGAAGATATTTTTTTTTAAATAGAAATAGAACACACACTGGATTCTGAAGTTAGTTCTTAAACACACCGGACCACATTGCAATTTTTTTTCTAATGACTAATGTGTTTCCAGCTTCGCTGTTTTTACAACTTAACCGAGCTTTCGATTTGGTGCTGTGTTTTGGTTACTGGGTGGACTTGATGGAGGAGTACTGGCTCGTCTCTTGGCGTTAGGCGCGGGGCGCAAGAGAGACCTTTGTCGCCGAGACCGGCGGTGACGGTGTACTGTAGTGTGTTTGGGTTGGGAGGGAGGCTTGCGATTACCGCAGTTATTGGATCTGGAGGATCCGATATGACGTGACGGGGTCTTCTAATTTTGGTAGGCACGTCTGCGGCCGGTGTATAATCATACACGGGTGCTAACACCGGGTTCGGGCGGGCAGCTGTTATTTCAGTTCTCCGAAACTGCCGTGTTTGTATAAAAAGGGTAATTAATGAATGTGAAGGAAGGCAGACAGGTTTGTTAGGATCGTGAGGTCTGGCACTCGATACACTCTGCCTACACGTAAGGGCCTTGGCGTAAAGATATTTATGTGTATCGCAAGGTTTGAGTTTGCCGATTGTACTATACCTCCATAACTTGAGTATTAAACCAACTTGAATACTCAAAGCTCCATTGTTTGATGCTAAGCGATCATAGATACTAGTAAGATGTTACTGGTTAGGATTTTAGATTTAGACGATGTCTGCAAAGTTATCGGCCACCTACCTGCCATGGCAAAAAATGACGTTATAGTGAAAGGAATAGGTATTAAGGCCCACCAATCCTAGCGAACTATTGCAGGGTTTGTTTTTTTGCAAATATAGAAGATGGCAAACCTAGCACGGTAGACAGATAGGTCAACTATCTCTACCTACCATGCCAGGGTCTTGACGTGGAGATAGATAATGTGTTTTTATGTATATATAAAAATCAATGCCACTCTACGTTGTAATTTTATAAATCAAGAACGGGCTCACCTACCCAAACCAAATGTTAGGCTTTGTTCGGACTATTTAGTAGATGGTGTATGTGAAGCTTGAGTAAAATTGGTCGAGCGGCTATTCATTTATTACATTTTTTGTAACTAATGACTTCAATAAATGACGGATCATTTTGTTAATGGGTATTTTTCAGTCAAATTGAAACTTTTTTCAGATGGGGTTGTACTTTCATATTAAAACTTTTCCAGTTGTTTTTTTTCCTTTTTTTGAGTTATGTCATTCATGCGGTCATATACATAGCGAAGCATGTACCGGACCTTCTTTTATAGACAGTTACTAAAGTAACTGCATAATACCATGTATAGGTATATTATTATACTCTTTGCTTTACTCTTTGACCGGACCGCTAGTAGACATATATTAATCCTCGACCGCCTCGTTATTCGAGTGGCTAGCGTACACGCCTCACTACACCGATCAACCGCGAGGATCGGGTTCGATTCCCGACGGGGGCAGGCAACTGTGTGATGAACATATATACGTCTTCATTTCCGAGTCTGGGTGTTTATTAAATTTATTTTGGTACCTATTAATGTATTTCTATGTATTAGAATCGTTGACTAACACCCATAACACAAGCATATAATATGCTTACTTGGGTTAGATTGAATTAGTGCAATTTGTCCAGAAACATTTATTTATTTATTCTTATCGATCCCAAAACATTTCGTCGACTTTTTTTAATTTCACGATACAGACATTTTAACGAAAATAATAACAAAGTTTAAATTGGTGTTAAAGTTTATTATAAAGTGTTTTTTTTAATGCTATAAGGCTCTTTTAAAAGAATATATCTATTTCTCCCCAACACTGTGAATATGCAAACAAAGAGTTTATTACTCCATAATAACTATATATTTGTTGTTATCATGTTGACAATTATTTATAATTCACTAATCATTGACATTATAACGTCAGGTTAAAATACTAGCGTAGCTATTGGATAAGTGATTTGGTGTGACGTCATAAAGAACTGTTGCAATGATTATTGTCGCTCGTTCTACGGCCTTTTTAATAACCTGTCTAAGTGATAGGGCTACTTTAGATCAGTTACTAGACAACCACACATAACAGATTTATCAATAATTAATTATTTGGAACAAACTCGTGTATGCCTATCTTTATCTGTGGATAGATTATTGAAATACAATAATATAAGTATAGCTATAATCTATGTAAATATTGACAGTGACATTTTATACAAAACTTTCAACTTTTATACTTGTTACTTTACGAGGAGAAAACTAAAATTTGAAGAAAACACTTGTAGGTTTCAATATAATTAGGCACTATAGATATTTTATTAAAATAATTAGCAAGCAATATCTTACTTTAACATAAGATACCTTCAAATTAAATATTGAAACAATATCTAATACTTTTATTAAGCGATAAGTCACATATAATTTAACTTAAAATACACGCCAAGAAACATGCCCCTTGGTTTTTTGTGGAACCAATTCCATGAAGCCTAATTGACATAGAAACTAGCGCCATCTCAAGAGGCTTGTTTCATGGCGCGGACTATAATTAGGGTTGCCAACTCTCAAAAGAACTAACCCGGGAGAATTTTGAGAAAAGTGAGGAAGGTGGGAAATTAAAAAAAAATAAACATTATTATTATAATCTATTTTAAAATTTATATTGCTCTCGAGCAGCATTTAGTTTTGTCGGGAGCGTTATAGAGTGTGAGCGGAGCGGACGCCGGAAAGAGAGGTTAGTTAGTATAATGAGTAGAGTAAAAACGACAGATTTGATGTTATTCATTTATAATAGCAGGTTTAATTACGGAAAAAAACCGGATATAATATTATTGCGCCCCGGGAATCTCGGAGGAGTTGAATTATCTCCCGGATAAACCGGCCAGGTTGGGAACCCTACCTATACCTTACTGTCCATAACTTGTGAAAAAACTATCACCACTTCGGTTAATGTAAGATAATCACTAAAATAAATGCACTAGTCTAGTTCCCCGGCGTTGCACGCGTCCTCGTAGCTCTTGCCTTTCTGTTCGGGGTCAAGTCGAATCATGTCATCAATGCGCAGGATTGTGATGGCGGCTTCTGTGGCGAACTTGAGAGACTTGATCTTGGAAATGGCTGGTTCCAAGACGCCGGCGGCGAGATTGTCGCGCAGTGTACCTTCTATGAGATCTAGTCCCACCCATTTGAGATTTGCGTGTTCAACCTAAAAATAAACAGATTTTGAGTACAATCCATATAATTACGAAAATGTGTTTGTTATGTTTTTAAGTAATTTAATCATTTTAGTGAAATTTGAATTTGAGTTAAGCCTGAGTTCAAACATAGGCTAAATTTTATCAAAAAGTAGCCTCCAAGGACTATGTATTTTTTTATGAAAATAGTAAATTTATTCGTAGCTTTAGTTCATGCCATAATATTGCACATATTTACACAAGATGTTTCGAATTAACAGTCGACCGTCGTTAGATTTCTTACTATTCGTACAAAAAACTACCATTCGTAAGCAAAACGACTCGTTTCTCGAATATAGTAACCGGGCATTTATCGCCGATGAAGTGGTAAGTAGTGGTCACAAAATTGGAGTTTTCATTGCGCTTAAATTGTTTCCTTCTTCCTAATAAAACTTACGCGTCCATTAATCTAGCGCGTAACTTCATTTTTGTAAGAAAGAGAAGTTACACACCAGACCAACGGGCGCATAAGTTTTATTAGTAAGTACACCCCATGTGTATATAAATGTATAGATAACCTTGGTCTGCGAGGAGTTGTGGTAAGCCCGTAGCTTGGCGACGAGGTCGGTGGCGTCCCGGGCGGCGTTGACGGCCAGCGTCTTGGGGATCACCAGCAGGGACTGCGCGAACGCCGCGATGGCCAGCTGCTCGCGGGAACTCTGTCACAACAATATATCCATTATGAATCATCACGAGTAAGACTGCAGACCCTTACCCTATACAGGTAGACAACGTCCTAGGCTGTTTCGAATCATCACAGAATAATTTTAATACCTATTTGATTTCATGCAAAAATCAGCGAAATTTCGTCTATCTAATTTTTTCTATCTTTAAAATTTGTAGAAAAGTCGTCGTTTTTGATTCGGGTCGGATCGGGAATTTTCAATTCGGGTCATCTGATAAAATCCTTAAAGTAACCAAGATAACCTAAGTGGTCTAGCGCTCCGACGTTGAACTTGGCTTCTTGAGGTCCGGGTACGATCCCCGGGTTGGCCAACAAAAAAGAAGAAAATGCGTATTTTCAATTTTCTATTGGATATGTGCCCGGTTGGCGATTGGCTTGCCACCTAATACATGGTGGGACTTAGTGTCTTCGGCTAGTCGTGGGTGCCCTGATTCTATATCTGCCTATCTCTCTGAGGATAGGGGCGTGAAGACACTAAAATAAACAGGACGTAGCATAAGGCTTGTCTTGCAGGGGATATACCTTAAGGCAAATATATGTAGTTCCAATTCAGAATTGCCTTAAATTAAACTTAGTATATAATTGTTTGTTATAATGTCTCGTTTGTATGTTACATGTAATTTGTTTATCCATATAGTAGGTCTATTTAATTTACTAATTTTCTTTAACAATTCTTTTTTTTATATTTTAATTTGATTGTTGTTGTTCTGTAATCTATTGCATACGAAAAAGAATAAAAATTTATTAATACTTAGTGTCCGCGGTTTTACGTTACCGGAATGGCTAGATTGATTTTAATTAAATTATGTATATTTAACAGGTATAATATACGGCAGAACTACATTGCCGTGTCAGTTAGTGATAATTATGAATTTTTGAGCTGATCAGTTAATTTATATCCAAAGTACAATGAAGTTGCTTAAACCTCAAGGTTTGAGACTATAAGTTATTTAATTCTACCTCGAACACTAAAATAACAAGGTGTTAGATTTGGTGTAGTGTACTAAAAACATGATGTTAGATGTGGTGTAGTGTGCTGAAAAACATGGCGTTAGATGTGCAGTAGTTAAGTACTGACGAGCGTGGTGGCGAAATTGTCGAGGTATATGGAGAGCGCGGCCTCCACGGCCCCGCCGCCGGGCACGAGCCGGCCCGACTCGAGCACGCGGCGGACGGCACAGAGCGCGTCGTGCGCAGACCGCTCCATCTCGTCGCAGTACGCGTCCGTCGGACCGCGCAGGATTATCGACGCCGCCGTGCGCGCCGCGGGCCTGGAAACGGTCCATACTCATTTTTTTTATCATAATGGAAGACAAACAAGCAGACGGATTTCCTGATGGTAAGAAATAAACGCCGCCGAGAGACACCAAAGGTGGTAATGATGCGTTGCCAACCTGAGGCCGGGATGTTAGGCCTCCAGCAAAAGTAAGTTTACCGGCTCCCTTACCCTCCGAACCGAGACACGTCGACGGCAGGCATTGGACATTATGGTGGCAGGAATAGGTAAGGCGGTGGTACAGTGGTACCTAGTATGACGTCACGGTGCTAGTGACAATAAGCCTATGTTCGCCTTTTACGAGCTGCCTGGGAGGAAGTTAATTGGCCTATTCTGCAAAAGAGCTCGGACCAACACGGGAAAAATTGGCCGATATCAATAACCTAAGTGCTATTTTAGATTGGTTGCCAGGTAGCTGCAGCTATTTTCAACGATCAACAAAAATATCTTAGCAACAAAACTCTAGCAGACCTATATCTATCTGAAGATAGGTTATTAATACTGGAATCTATACTTTTCACCATCGGCACTTAGCGGAATTCCGTTGTATGCATACTTTATTTAAAAAACACATAATTACACTTTTTTTACAAAATTACTTATCTAGACTTTTTGAACTTTAGACCAATGCCTAGACTTTTAGTGCTCAAACGTTGTGATGCGCCAAACTTGTATTAAATAGGCTAAATGAAATAGGGATCAGCATACACACTTAATGCCACAGGATCAACTATGAGTCTCACATTTGTTTACCCGAAGATACAGACTTTTGAGTGGTAAGGGTAGATGTCAGTCTGGGTCTAAGCAATTATTAAATTTATTTTGGTTTCTATTAAATTTCCCCATATAATCTCTATAGGTCACAGATATTTTTATCATCATTGCATTTATTCGTAAAATATATCCTATTTACTTTTATAATCCTATTTACTTTAAAACATCAGAAACTAGAATCACCCTATTATCGAAGATAAGTTATTTGAGATTGCATAAATAAGTATCCTACAACTATTATCTTTTTCGATATCTAATTTCTGAACATACAAGTACATATTATGTAGAGAAAGGGGCGTAGAATGTAACTGTATAAATATCCAAATTTGATTTAAGGCGAGGATTCCAGAGTAAGCTCAGTGGACAGAATAAGAAATACTTACCCCTTAATTAAGATAAGTTGGTCATCACAGATTTGCTCCTGTACCACTTCTGCAGCTTCACCAATCATACTCGCTTCAAATACTTCCTCACCTAGTATAGAAAAACATGAATGAATGAACACTTCATAGACAGGGCACACTTTTGACGAGACGCTTTGCAGCTCAACATCTATCTAGATCGATTTCATACATTTTGTATGGTAAATGCACTTTATGATTTATGCTTAAAAACGCGATGCACCCCAACTCGACACGCTACGGCCCGTGCAAGTGTACGCTATCCTTTATTGTGCATAATCAAACTTACAACAAAGTAATTAAAACTAAGTTTTATTAACATTTGTAGTTATCAAGTTTTCAATTTGTAGCACACAATGAGCATGACCATATTACTAGAAATTGTCTTGTGTTGTCTGTAAGTGTCAATGTCTTAATAATTTATATAATATAACAACTTATTACTCATTGCTTATAAAAGTATGTCTTACGACACAACAATCATTAACATTTATGTTTGCTTGGGATAACTACTAAAATCCCTTATTGTAATGGGCCGTTACTAAAGGATAGATGTTATAGAAAATATCTGACTGCATAGTTGGTTGAGTGGCTAGCATACACACCTAACTAGGTGTAGCTCGGTTGATTAACCGCGAGGCTCGGGTTCGATTCCCGACGGGGAAAGACATTTGTGTGATGAACTTTTAGATGTCTGCATTTCCGGGCTTAGGTGTTTATTAAAATTATTATATTAAGTATTTCTATATATTAAGTATCATTGAATAACACCCATAACACAACCATACAATTTGCTTACTTTGGGGTAAGATTCAATTTGTGTAACTTGTCTAGGAAAATTTATTTATTATTTGATTTTGGCTATATATTAACTAGCTTTATTGATTGTCTAAGTATTTTGTGAAAAAACTTGCAATAACTAGTTTGTAACAATTTAAAAACTTACCATCCATATTAGTTAAGGATGTAAGGAAGGAAGCACCAGTGGCCTTGGCAATTCTCTTCAGATCTGCCTTCTTACAACGCCTCACACCCATAGCTCCTGCTTCTATAAAGTACTTAAGGCATAAATCATCAATACCCCCGGTACAAAGTATGACATTGACGCCAGTAGCAAGGATTTTCTGTAAACGCTCCTTGGTAATGTCTAATTCACGAGCACGAATAGCATCCAACTTCTCTGGGTCTGAAACTAGTACCTGAAATAATTTAGAAATGATAGACACTGTAATAGAGGCAGTTTCTATTTCAAAATGTATGGTAAATTGTTTGCCTTAGATATGATTAGTGCGAAAGCGCGAAACTGAATGAACTACGGAAAATCTGTGCTTTAATGCTCGCTGACCACATTCGTAACAGTGTGATCCGAGAAAGAGTGGTATTGAAATAAGGTGTTGGTGCTAAAATGCGAAAGGGCAGGCTCCGCTGGTTTGGTCATGTGGAAAGAATGACAGACCCCCATTTTCTTTTTGTTGCCCAACCCGGGTTCGAACCCGGGACCTCGTGCAGTCAAGTCCAACACCTGAACCACTAGACCACTAATTTTTTAAATTCTTTTTTTGTTGTATTAGTTATCATCAGGAGAAAGTTCACATGAAGAGAAAAACGTAAGGAAATTGTAAAGGACTGTCAGTAACCATTAATGTTTTGTGGTACAAACTTGCCCGGGTTGGCTAGTTACTTTTAGTGTCTATAGGCGACGTATCTAAGAAATCTATAGCTATGTGTATGTCATATGAAACTATAAAATAAAAAGAAGCTGAAAATCACAAAAATTACAATATAATATGCTTACTTGAACACCCATTTTCATCTTAGTCTTTTGCAAAGAAAAATCAAGACAAGCGATTTTAGCATTAACAATTTTTTTGGGCATGGCTTGTGAGGCCACAGTGCAGTTTAGTGCATATCCCTTGATAAGAACACTCTCCCGAGCACTTCGGCCATGGGCCTTGAGTATGTTTACTGCCTTTATTGGGTACAGGGAGTTCCCTTTGTGATCTGTTATCTTGACTGCTTGAGCCGCATCTACAACAATCTCTGAGAAGAAATCAGCATCACTGTTCTACGAATTAAGGATTTCATTAACTATTTTTGTTTTATTTTGCAAATAATTTTAAATGCAGAGAAATTACTTGCTTTGAGAAATATTTAAAGTATAAAGTAGTATTTTTGTGGTACACTAAGGTTTAAGTGGTACACCTTAGTGTACCACAAAAATACTACTTCTTTAATCTGCAGAAAACATTAAATAAAAAAAAAGTAAAAAGATACAGCTACTTTCCCATAAAAAAAATACTGTGGTTTCATTATTTTAATAACTGGCAGAGTAAAAAAAAAGGTTTTGTTTAGCCATATTTTTTTCAAATATATTCCTAAACTTAAAATATTTCTAAATTTACAATAAAATATTTTTTTTATTAATTACTTTAACTTATTTATTAGAATTTACAGAAATTTACTTCATTATTTAACTATAATTTGCAGGTTGTTCATAATAATGTGAGGACTTTAGTCTTTAGAGTGAAGATAAAAAGTAAGGACTGATTGATACACACACACATTCGAAAAAGTTACTTTACATCTGCAATCAGATAATTATTTTGAATATCACAAAATAAAGTATTTCAGTATAAAATTTCATAAAAAATATGAGAAAAGGATACGCTCCAATAAGTTTTGAAGACATAGTAGTTTTAGCGGCATTAATAATTGACGCTCTTCCCAGTGACTCTACTGTGACGGTTAGGTTGTCTTGGATGTACTTGACTGCCTCCTTGCACGCCAGTCTGTACCCAGATATGATGCTCGTAGGGTGAATCTTATTCTTGACTAGTTCATCAGCATTCTAAAAATCACACAAATAAGAAAATAGTTACTGTGATATATAAAGATGATGCAAACAGGCCAGTTCCTGATGATTGTGATAAGTGACAATTATAACCAAAAAGTCTGAATGCATTATTAAGTAATTGAAGAGGTAAGTTTTTTAAAAAACTTACATTGAAATAATTGGACCGAAATTATGCCAAAATGTACCAACTGCATGAAGTTGATTTAAAAAAAAATGGCTTCTAAATTTAGATTTGTAATTAAATGTGGTTTTACTATCTTAAACAATTTTTTATTATTATCAATATATGTCTTAAAATATTTTATTAAAGTCATTGACCATAAATCATTTGGTCATCATCATCATTTCAGCCATAGGACGTCCACTGCTGAACATAGGCCTCCCCCGTTGACTTCCACTTCGACCGGATGGAAGTGGCCTGCATCCAGCGAGACCCCGCGACCCTCATAAGGTCGTCTGTCCACCTCGTGGGTGGCCGTCCTATGCTTCGCTTGCCGGTATGTGGTCTCCACTCAAGAACTTTTCTGCCCCAATGGCCATCAGTTCTCCGCGCTGTGTGCCCCGCCCACTGACACTTCAGCTTGCTAACCCGACTGCGGATCGCCTCATTTCTACATCAATCTCGCAGGGAAACCACGAGCATAGCCCGCTCATTCATTTGGTCAAGTCATTTGGTATTTATTTAAATTATCGAGGGTTCCCAACATGATTTTGGATCACTATAGCAGAATTGTTTTAGATTTAGTCCTTATGTGTGGCTTGGTTCCTTGATATTTTTTTGTGTCAAATGTAAAAGTAGGATGGGTTTTTTTGCTGAGTAGTAATATTGTACATTCTGATCAGTTTGGTGTCAATAACTCATTTTTTGACTATTTGTGTGTTAATATATTTTGGCACAACTCGGTCCCACTATGCTACACTTTTTATTCATAAGCCAAAACATGTAAAATGATTAGGTAGATATTTGGCATAAACATTAAAAGACAGGAGAACTAACCTTCAAAAGTTCAGCTGCAATGATGACAACTGAAGTAGTTCCATCTCCAACTTCTTCATCTTGTAACTGAGCTAACTCTACTAATACCTTGGCAGCTGGATGTTCTACTTCCAACATTCTAAAAAAAAAGGCCAATTTTAAGTTAAGAACTTAAGAAATTCAGAAAATATTTAGTCTAGATTCTTGAAAGGTTCTCAATCACTTAAACAATATGTTTATGATCAAATTTAACAGCGGATAAAGTTTAGAAACAAAATCATGAATTAAGACGAAACAGTATGGGCATACACCGGATGATTTAAAAAACATATAGTAAGTTTTGTTTCAGCTATATTCATTATGATTATAAAAGTTAAAGCAACACATGTATTTCAAAATTATAGTTATTAGCTGTTTGCTCACAACTTTATCATTACGAATATTTATGATTTACAACTTCCCTCCAGTACTTCAGTCTCTTATGGGTTGACTTTTGAAAATGTAATAGCCTATGTTTGAACTTAGATCTTTAGTTATATGTGTGTATATAAAATTTCATCAAAATCAGGTCAGTAGTTTAGTCATGAAGGAGCAACAGACAGACTTTTCAAAAGATTAATATTATGGATAGTGCAGAAGCACATTACATGTTATGTTAAAAAAAAAAATGGTTACCACCCTGGTTACTTGTGAGTATCTGAGAAGATAAAGATTACCAATAAAAACTGTACCTTTAATTGGAGATGAAATCAACTGAAGAAAATTAATATTCTTTAGTATGTGTGGTATTTATGGTTGACAAAACTTACTTGAGAATAGTGGCTCCATCATTTGTAACAGTAACATCACCAATGTCATCCACCAGCATTTTATCTAGACCTACTGGACCCAGTGAACTCTTGACAATGTTTGCAATAGCTGCAGCGGCATTAACTGAAACATTGGTCGATAATTAAGATGGAGAGAAACACTATATGGGTATTTAAATTATTCTTGTTTAGTGAGAAAATTAAGTTTTTTTTTCTTTAATCTTTTAATTTATCTGGCAGAAATTATAGTCACCACGCACTTTTGTACATACGAAAGAAACATAAGAAAAGTATAATTATTTTATTGAACAAAAATCACAAATAAGCCTCATAAGAAATTGAAAAAGAAAAAAAACTATGTAACAAAATGGTTCACCATTGTTTTTATTTGCCAATCATGAATGATTTTAATTTTTTTATCTCTAACTGATACGGTAAATAGGTAGGCAGATCTTTGGTTAGAAATATTGTACCTTTGTACTTAGGTTTACCAAATTATTTATATTTTTGTTGTGAACAAAGAAGTGTTTATAAAAACACAACTTGAAATAAAGTAGTTTAAAAAGATTAACTAAATTTTAGCAACTAGGAACGAAATGTTTAAAACGTAAAATAAAATAATTAGGTACCATTGAGAGTTCGATAGGTTATAATGTACTATCACAAAAAAATAAACATGTACAAATAAAACTAAGCTTCTTTTACCTGAAATGTATTATTTATAACAAGTTCTTTTGAAATATAATGCTTAAATGCAATATTTATTTCATTTAAATGGTAAATTTATAAAAGATTTTACCATAATGTGTTGCATGTGATTCACCGGAGTAGATGTTTATAAGTTTATTTTAACGAAAAAATATTACCATTTTGGGATCGAACTGGCGCTCCCGAATGCCTGGTCCCTGCGATTGTTAAAGGTGCTGCAATTGTAGACATTTTTTCAAAATTTTAACTAAAACTCGTAAAACAATCACCCGTCACACTTAAATTCTGGAAGATTTTATGTGTTGCCAGTTGAATTTTTTTTATTTCATGTGATTGACATTTAACACTGACAGATTTCGAGTTTTTGCGCCATCATGAAAGAAGATGATAGTAATTTTTTAACTTAATGTAAATTATAAGTAAAACTTGCTAATTTAGGTGGCAATTAGTTTAGTTTTTTTCAGCAAAGGGCACAAGTGAAATATTTTTGAAGAAATCAGTATATACTATACTGTGTATCCTCGTTGCCGTCAAATCTTACAAAATAAGCCAATATATAAAAAGGTGGCCACCGCTGACTATAATAATATAATTGAGGTAGCTGATTTGAATTATATCCTCTTTTATTGTAAAAATTATGATAATTCTGATTTGTTTGAAACCTTAACTGTATGTGAAATAACTTTTTCTGTCCTTGTCTCTCGTACAATAAAAGCCATTTCATTTACATAATATTGTATGCAGATTTTGCTGTGAGCTCAGATAAAGTATCTTTATCTGAGGCTGTGAGCAATAATTTTGATATACAGGTAATATTTAATTTAGTATGTACATATTCTTTATACTTATAGTTGGCATCCCTGAGTGAAGTACCTTTTGACTGGCAGCACTGAGCCAAATTGTGTGCGAACTAATAAAAAGTAACCTGGCATCTTTGCTTCAGTATTGTAGTCCAAAGAGAATACAATACTACGTAAGTTGTAGTCTTTGCTTTGCTTGAACCATCAACGACGACACGATTCATGGGCTGACATAAGAATGGCGTAAGAAATATAAAAAAATAGTTTGTAATACATATTAATATAGTATTTAATGGTTAAAGGGTTAACTGTTAATTATTCATTTCATTTGCGTTATAAACGTTATTTAAATATCCTCCTGGTAAATATAGTTTATATCAGAAGTGGGATATAATTAATTTCTCGCGTCCTATACAGTAAATTATGGGTAAGAAACGTAAATATAAAGGTAAGCGAGGCACATAATATGATAGAGGAGTTTGACCCTTTAAAGGATAACGTAACTTCTTGGTTAAACGTGATAGATTCCTATGCTTCAACATTCTCATGGCGTGTTGGCAAGGTAACAAAATAGGTGTGAATTTATGCTTCGTAATTTTAGCCTTTATAGTACCTATTGTGTCCCACGTACTTTTTATATTTACACCATTATCTGGACTACCAAGAAGCCGAACATGTATCACTTTCCAGAATAGGGGTGATGAGCTGAAGCAGTTATTTCCTAAGACTAAAGGTACAGACTGGACCAGGCGTCACCTCGGATTAAGGAAGTGGTTTATAATAGCTCTGTTACTGGTGATCCATTTTAATATCACTTGCTAGAATAGAGGTGATGAGCTGAAGCAGTTGTTTCCTAAGGCTAAAGGTACACACTGGACCAGGCGTCACCTCGGATTAAGGAAGTGGTTTATAATAGCTTTGTTAGTGGTGATCCAGTTCAATTGTCGTTGTTCAACTCAGTCTCATAGAAGGCGTTCCTAGTTATGGGGTAGTGGAAGCGTTCGGCTATGAAAAATGTTGATAAAACCCTACCCACGACTGGAATTTATTTTGTGAGTCATGATAGTCCGAAGCCAGATTTGTGTTATTATTGACAAGTATATTAAAGTATGTTGTATTTTTAGATATTATAGTGCGAGTCAGGCGAATAGGAGGTTACATGCCTGAGAACATGCACAGCGGGAGGGCCGTGTTGGCATCCCTGAGTGAAGTACCTTTTGACAGGCAGCACTGAGCCAAGTTGTGTGCGAACTAATAAAAAGTAAACTGGCACCTTTGCTCAAACCATCGACTTCGACACGATTCATAGGCTGAGATAAGAATGGCGTATGAAATATATAAAAATAGTTTGTAATATTAATATGGTATTTAATAGTTAAAGGGTTCACTGTTGATTATTCATTTCTTTTGCGTTACAAACGTTATTTAAATATCGGCAGCCATGATGGAACAACGTGTCAGCTGTGACCAGCTGTAACGACGACGAAATATGCATACGCTCCGTCGTCGTTGACAGTAATGTTAACGAAGGAAATAATGACCTAAAGGAATTTATTATCTTATAATATGAAAAGTGTCCAGCTTTGTGGAACCCTAAACATAAACATTTTAAAATACCTAATTACCGAAATCGTCCACATCGCCGCCCAAGATCATTTCTTGTGTGATATTTAAGTGTGTTTTTATATGACAATGCAAGGCAAACAAGCAGACGGATTTCCTGATGGTAACAAATTCATGCCGCCTAGAGACACCAAATTTGGTAATGGTGCGTTGCCAACCTAAGACCGGGATGTTCGGGGGGTACGGTACCTCTGAACCGGAATACGTCAACGGCAAGCAAACTCTATCACCTAGATTTTAAAAGAATGTTACGGTGTTAGTAACGGTAAGCCTATGCTCGCTTTTTACGGCCTGTCTGGCAGAAAAGCAGATGGTCTATTCTGCAAAGGAACCTGGCACTTTCTTTTCTCTTTGGTTTAATTTCAACGCTTAAGCTAATATTATTGCAATAGCTGCTTTTCTACTATTACTACTACTATTATCCATGTAGAATTGCTCGGGATTGGATATGTGCCCGGTTGGCGATAGGCTTGTCATTATCACATTGTGAGACTTAGTGTCTTCGGTTAGTCGGGGGTGCTCTGGTTGTGCTTTTGCCTATGGGATATGGGCGTGAAGATACTTCTACTATCTTGTAAAAACTTTAAACTCTACCACCTAGTCAGATGTCACGGTGTTAGTGACGGTGAGCCTAATGCTCGCCTTTTACGAGCTGCCTGGGAAGGAAGGCAGATGATCTATTCTACAATTGAAAAAAAAAATTCAGTCGAGTTTTCTATACTTAAATATTTATGAACAATTCATTCAAAATTGTACAAAGTACTGTTATAAGTATAGGTAAAACAATAAAAAAACATATCAAAGCTGAAGATGTTTACCAGTCGGAATTTGAAAGTTTTTCCTACGAAATCTCTAGTGCGGAAGCCTCTTTTTTGTGGAGTCGCCCTATGATAGTCCGGTTAAGTTGTAAAAACCTCGTGGTTGACAACATAGTAGCCATTAAAAAAAAAGGAGTTGCCCTCCCCTAAACCCGGCCGTAGTTATTTCTATAATTCGTTCAATTAATTTACATAAATACTTGAAATGAAATTAAATGAAAATTATTTATTTGCGGAATATGTGTGTTAAAAGTTGTTATAAAGATATTTAAGAATACAACATACTCGTATTCTACCACATTGTGGTGTGCAAATATTTAGTTAAATTTTATGAAGTTACATATTTCTATAAAATATGTACATTTAAATCGCAGCACTTATTTACATTTTTAATAAACGTTTTATTTATTTACGAACATAAGTTTCATAATTTATTATACATGAGTTTAAAGGTAGATTAATTTTTAGTCCTATCTACCGTACACTACCACCGTTTCCAAACCTAGCCAGTCAAGAGAAGAAACGGCGAAACAAACTCCCCGGCAACCATGATTTTATTACTTAAATTAGGTTTAAATGTATTAAATATATATATATTTATGCTTGTCAGCAAGAAAATCTTTTACACTATAATATGTCTTCTCTAATAGCAAATCAAATACCTTCTTTCGAAATCTTTTTACTGGAAGTGATTTCAGATTATCAGGAATTTGGTTATATATACGAATGGACATGCAACATAGATTATTTTTATAAATATTAAGTTTTTGATTAGGCACATGTAGTTTCTTACTATTTCTGAAGTGTGTAATTCTTAATACTTCAGCATTTGTTTGAAACAAATGATGATGTTTATTTACAAATACACATACAGCCAAGGTATATAAGCATGGTAAAGGTAAAATTTTGAGCGACTCAAACAGTGGTTTGCATGAATGTAACTGATTAACTCCACATATCGCCCGTATACACTTCTTTTGTACTCTAAATATTCTAATTAAGTCTACAGAATTTCCCCAAATGGGGTTCCCATATTGCAAAATGGAAGAAACATATCCATGATAAGCTAAAAGAGATGCATTCAGACCTGCTACTTCTCTTATTGTTACTCTTGTTTTCACTCTAAGTCCGTAAAGAAGCAACCCCTATGTATTTTGTTAACTTTTCCTGGGGGATTACTATCGAACATTTTGATGACATTCGGGACTTCAGATTCGGGTCTGGTAAGCATTGGAATGAGTCAAGTTTTTGTACTCCATGAATACCGCATCATTTAACGGAAGACAAAAGCGACTGCGTATAGAGTCGTTCCGAAAAATCGCAGAAAGGTCATTGACTGATAACATTCTGATAGGTGACGAAACATGAGTGTATTGTTGCAAACCGAAAAAAAACAGCCAGTCTACAGTCGTTCCTTTTGAGTAGTTGCTAACAGTTGGAAAACTGTAAATTGTACTGTCTCGCTTGAAAATCTAAAACCAGTCACTGCAGATTGATATGTAAACCATCTGTTGCCCAGTGATTTAGAAAAGTTAGCGAAATAATCCTCATAGTAATGACATCTTTTTCCACGACAACGCGTCCTTTCTAAGAGAACGTAGGTATTTGAAAGATTGAAATGCGGAACTGATGACCACTGTATGTTTTTTTTCTATGTTTGTTACGAAATTACTCGGCCAATAGCCAACCGATTTTGATGGTTATATTTGAAAAAGATAGGTCACGATTCCGAAGTGGTCCCATTTCACTTTTGTTATAATAGTGGTTTTTGAGATATACTTAATAGTACATAATTGGTGACTGATAGAAAATGTACGTGGGACCATTTCGAAAAAAGTTCAAATTGCTACGTGTCGTGATCAAATTACGAGTCGGTTTATGCAGTTTACTTCGCTTAGTTATTATTCTCAAGAATAAAAGATAAACTAAAAAATTTACGATTTTCAAGCCTAGAAGCGTCGGTAAATGCATTCCAAGAAGTCTTCGAATAGATCTTTATGGAACACTGAACCGGCTGCATCACACAATGGTTCCAAATATGAAAATGTGAAAAGAGTGAGGATAAATACTTAGAAAAGCAAAAAAAAAATTAGTAATAAAAAGTAAGTTAAGTCTTATTTATCGAAATCCTGAAACTATCAGTATTAGTAAACTATTATGATTTATATCAGTTCCTGTGAGAACGCAGGCGAAGTCGCAGGCAATAGCTAGTTTATATTATTTGCAAACACATGGATCTCCCGAAACAAAAAGACAACCGTCAACTGTCCCCTGTGTTGGTCCGGGCTCCTTTGCAGAATAGACCATCTGCCTTTCTCGCCAGGCAGCTCGTATAAGGCGAGCACAGGCTTATCATCACTAACACCGTCACGTCTGACTAGGTGGTCGAGTTTCGCAGCGACTCGCCCGGATTGGTACGACCGCCTTACCTATTCCTGCCGCCATAACGTCATGACGTGTTCTGGTGCGGAGGGTAAGGTAGCCTGTAAACTTAATTTTGCTCGAGGACTAACATTCTGACCTCAGGTTGGTAACGCACCACTACCATCTTTGGTGTCTCTAGGCGGCGTGAATTTGTTACCATCAGGAAATCCGTCTGCTTGTTTGCCTTCCTATAACATAAAAAAAATATAGACATCATACACGTTATTGGTACGAGATTCATCGGTATCTCCTAGCCTGGGTGTTTAGCTTATGGTGCAAATATACCGTCTATACTACCCTCGAGATTGAAAGATGACACTCACACAACAACAGGAATTAGTAAGGCGGGGGTTTAGGGATCCATATACGATTGTCAGCTGCCAGACAGGGAGGTATTCAGTCTGTTCTGCACCGGGACCCAGAACACGGTGACGCATATCACATTCATGGCGTAACGACTTTATTTTTAAATATCATGCTATAGACGTTTTATTTTTGGGAATAAAACAATATAGCCTATTTATCTTAAAAGGTTCGAAAAAAAGATATTTTAATAAACGTCAACTGAAAAAGATACCCAACTCGGTCATACGGTATCGCTAAAGCTCCCTTACGAAATCTCCATAATGCATGTTTTTGTGATGCGGTTTGCTGAGTGGGAGTTTGCAAGTAGGGAGTTCTAATCTCATTTCTCCAATAAGTGGAGGAGCAAAACAAACGAGGGTAGTAGCGCGCTTGCGTCAAAGTGACACACGCACGCGCTATTCGACAACGCGTCAGTCGCACGTCGGCCGTTGCCGCGTAATCACGGTCGTTAGAGGCACGCGGTGACGTCGCGTGATAAATGGCGCCCAAATTGGGAACTCGTTACAGAGGGTAAGTATTACCATTTAAGATCCATTAATAAATCGCAGCTATAACATCTTAGTGGTATACGCGACCCACGCAACATCTGATCTCAAGGGCGTGGTAGGAGCAGGGGCGTATCGAGCTGATAAGACAGCTACTGTCAACAAACTCTGTCATTATATAAAATGTTAAACTGGAGAGTGGAGAATCATTTCCAAGGCTTATTGATTTTCTTATCTGCAGATTGAGTTAAAAATACAGTGAAGTATGCTGCTGCATGCCATCCAATGCTTCCAAATCCAGTTTTACATATTACATATTACAGATTTAAGTCTTATACCTAAACTTGTTAAGTTGCTAAGTTCCCCACTTAGGCTTATTAGGCTTGATTTATTAACTGAATTAAAAAAAGAGAGTGATAATTAAAGCTATGGCTCCTTTAAAAAAAATGTAAGTTATAAATTTAGATTGTGTGTATGAAAGAATTCGCCAATTTTTCTGAAAGTGGGATTGGATTGTGACAATTGTTATTATATTTGCTTACATTTAATTTATAGAGATATTGAAATTGCTTCAAGAGTTTTCATGATTTTGATAAATAAAAAAATAAATGCAATTTTGATAAGTATTTAACGGTCACAAACTTGCTAATTTTAAGATAATTTCAATTGAGTTTTATTCACAATTTTGTAGCATAGAGATGTGACAACACTATTATTGCCTGCTTGTGGAAAATTATTTTGTTGTTCAAGTTCAGTAATGGGCAGGATGATAACACCCCTTGCCTGTCATTCTATTTAAGTTCTAACTTGGATGAGTAGGGTAGCCTGTAGACAAATTCAAGCCAGTGCCAGAGAACGAACCATTAGTATGTTGGGTTTCTATAAAGTGTCCTGCCATCAAGAAGTCCGTCTGCATGTTTACTTTTCTATTCTGTAAACAAAAAGAAAAAAAAATGGTTTTATTTAATCGCCTTTCTACTGGAGTTCGATTTTGTGAATCTTGATCTTCCAATTACGACAGACCTAAAATTAAAATTAAAAATTACAGGTTTCAAGTGGATGTACATTATTGTCAGCCTAATAACGCATAGTGAGATCTGGACGAGTTCTATTTTTGAGACGCGATATCAAGATCTAAAGTAGAAGGATTTGGTCCAGATTAAAACGAATTGAAGCTAGCTTGCTGAGCTGACAGACGTCCTCTCCTAGCTATGAATATTGTTTTTTTATAGTAAACTTCTCCTGACAATAACTAACACTACAAAAAAGAATTACCTGAATCGGTCCATCTGTTTACTCGTCATGAGATGACAAACGTAAATGGGGATTCATTTTTTTATTAAACTAGCTGAGCAGACATACGTTGTGTTATCTTAATTAGGAGTATTAAGACATTTTTTACACGCAAAACTTTTCACAATAACTGAACAACGGAAAAGGGGATTAATTTTAAATGTAAGGTTAATTAATTAAATGTTACATAATCTTATAAATAAAACTAGCTGAGCCGGCAGACGTTGTTCTTCTACTTTTTTAATGCAATTATGTTAAAAAAATTGGGCTGAGTCGTCACCCTTGTCACTCAGAGGTATGAAAAATAGATGTTGGCCGATTCTGACCTTCTTGATATGCTCACCAATTTTCACGAAAATCGGTAGAGCCGTTTCGGAGGAGTTCAATCACACACTCCATGACACGAGAATTTTAAATATTAGATTCCCGTGTCACAATGTTCGTTCCCGTATTCCTCTGAAACGGCTTAACCGATTCTAATGAAATTTTGTAAGGTGCTACTAAATATAGGTCTGAGAATCGGCCAATATCTATTTGTCATACCCCTAAGTGACAAGAGTGACTCGAAAAAGTAGCAGAACAACATCTGCCTGCCTAGTCTTATATATAAAATTCTCGTGTCACAATGTTCGTTACCCTACTCCGCCGAAACGGCTCAACCGATACAATGAAATTTTGTGAGTATATTGAGTACCTAGGTCTGAAAATCTTACCATATCTACATAACCCTAAGATATATGGGTTAATTACAGCAAAAAAACAGCAGAACAACGTCTGCCGGGTCAGCTAGCAATATGTAAAGATTCATGTAACTATGTGAAAATCAAATAAAGGAATAAAAAGCTCGACAAAGTTGGGTTAGTTACATACAAAGGTCAGAGTTCAGTTAATATACGAAATTCTTGTCCGACTGCCTTCAGATCGAAGCATTAGCATATAAATAGAAACGCTACTGATTTTTTCCTGTATCAAACCAGACTTTCATCTAGTAAATTCTTTTACAGCAATCTATATATTATAATCGCCTCTGTGGTCTAGCGGTTCAGTTGTTGGACTTGACTGCATGAGGTCCTGGGTTCGAATCCCGGGTCGGGCAACAAAAGAAAATTGGGTTTTTCCAATTTTCTAATAAAAAAAATGTTGCTCGGGATAGGATATGTGCCCGGTTGGCGATAGGCTTGCCACCTATCACATTGTGGGACTTAGTATCTTCGGCTAGTCGTGGGTACCCTGGTTGTGCCTCTGCCTACCTCTTCGGGGATATGGGCGTGAAGATGAAGATACTATATATTATATTATTCGACTTAGTGTTCTGTGTGGTCCGGCGTCGGACTTGACTTCCTAAGATCCCGGGTTAAAAGTTAAAAATGCATGTTTTCAATTTTCTAAAAAAATAACGTTGCCTGGGATTGGATATGTGCTCTCTTAGCGATAGGCTTGCCACCTATCATATTGTGGGACTTGTGTCTTCGACTAGTCGTGGGTGCCCTGGTTGTACCTCTGGCTACAACTTCGGGGATGTGGGCGTCAAGATACTTTCTATTTTTTCTTTTAGATATAAAGATGATTCCCCATTTCGCATGGACATAGCATCTCGTCTAAACGGATGGACTAATTTTACTCATTATTTTCTGCTGCGTTAGTTAATCAGGAGAAGAATTATATGAATAAAAAAATCAAACATGACAACAGCTCAGCTAGTCAGCTAAAATAATCCTTCTAATAAAATAAATCCTAATCCTTGATTATACAGATTCAGTTTACTTAGATTTATCTGAAGACCAATTGAATAAGCTAGATCGTTTTCAAAATCTTGACTTTCCATATGTCTATGCGATTCGTAAATACGACTATTTTTCTAATTTTCGTGAAAAGCTTATCTAAGTACTAATTCGCTTACGACGGAATTTTGAGATGATATCTTACCTATATTGCTTTTACCCAAATGCTTCGAGTTATAGACAGAACTAACTAACAGAACTAACAGAACGGTTTAAATTTTTCAGTGAGACACACACAAACTAAGTTATTTTAGTGGCAAACTTAAGTTAGTTTAATACTCAAAGGTGGCAAAAGATAGTAAAAAAGCACGGATCTTCCATGATAGTAAGAGATAACCGCAGCCCATAGATGTTGTAGGTGAGATGCTGACCTGTGACGGGGAGTTAGGCCAATTGTATAAGTCAACCGGCTACCTCAGCCTCCCGATGGGCACATGGCATTTATTATGGCGGCAGAAATAGGTAAGGCTTTGGATCTCTACCCGGGCAAGTTGTATAGCACTCTACCACTAGAGATCTTGTTGGTAAGTCGGTTTTGCCTTTGAACGCCTCTTACGAGATGCAAGGCAGGGCAGATTATGTATTCTAAATATAGAACCCGAACCAACATGGGGGAAAATCAAATACTTCTTTGCAATTGGAGATCAAGTTGCACTCGACATCTTTTTGTAGCATATAATGGTCAATATCATCAGCTAGGTCATAGAATCCAGTACCTACCGTTATCGATTCCTATTGCTGGAAATGCAATTTAATTTTAAAATAAATTAAAAATCTGGAAGAGAGTATTCTATCTTCTCACTAGCAACCCGACCCATTTATATGGCGGATATAATCTTCACTACATTGTACATATTAATCTTCAATTAAAAAGATTTCAAAGGAAGGGATTTGACTTGTTGTTAGAAAAAAACATATTATAGTAGTATTATTCTTAGTATTATTCGAAAACGATAAAAACATAAACAAAACCGTTAACTAAAATCATAAAATTAAAAAAAAACAGACTAAACCTATACATAACATAGCCGAGAATCATCTCGATCACGGCAGATTTTAAACAAAAAAGTCACACCGAAATTGATCAATCCGTTCAAAAGCAATGACGACACTGACTGACACACATAGACGCATACGCACACAAATACACACACGTACACATACAAAAACAAAAACATACACACACAGACAAGTCAAACTTATAAACCCCTCGTTTTGCGTCGGAGGTTACCAATATTGTTTAGATGCTATGATGCCACAGATACACACACAAACAAGTCAAATTTACAGCCCCGATTTTTCATTGGTAAAGACTAACCTAATACCTTAATTTTTTTTATTAGATTCAGTCCAGGTTACTTATCAGGTCCTTGTCATAAGGTTATCGTCATCAGAAAATATGAACCGGTTTAGTTAATGCAAATCGAATGTGTCCAAACTCAGTGGGTTTACCAGTAGGCATTCCAAGGCTACGTCTCCTATCTTAAGTTCTATGATGGTAGAACTCGAAGATAGGATAGACCAGCTAAGTTGTACCAACATTAGTTAATGCTTTAACTGTAAGGTTTCAGATATGTTCATAAGTGAAATAAATAGCAAAAATGGGTCTCATATTTATTCCGATGTTTACAAATGAGTCGATGGGCGATGACCTTCAACGTGTGATCATATCTTCATAAACGACATGTAAGAACCATCTCAATAACGTCAGTGTTCAAGTTTATGCTTTAGATAAACTGTAAAGATGACGAAACAGAATACTGTAACTTTTGAAACTTTTTTCCATCAGCCACCTTCCAGTTCGTTTATCAGGTCCTTGTCATCAAATCTTAGTTAGAATATATGATAAGGTGATAGCTCCATCATCAGACCAGCTCAGGTGTAGCAGCACACGTTAGTGTTTTAACAATTTCAAAAAAGTATTTATTAATCTGCACGCCTTTATAAACGTAGTAGGCAGAGGCACAAACAGGGCACCCACGAGTACCCAAAGACGCTAAGTGCCACAATGTGATAGGTCCCAAGTCTATCGCCAACCAGGCACATATTCAATCCCTAGCAAATTTTTGTTATTAGAAAATTGGAAAAACTAATTTTTCTTTTTATTTGATACCCGGGAATCGAACCCTGGACTTTAAGCAGTCAAGTTCAACACTTAAATCGCTAGACCACAGAGGCGATAACTACTATTAGATCTTACATGTAAGACAGCCTAAAAGTGAAATAAATACCTATGGTGCGTCTAATATCCATTCCGACACCTACGAATGAGCTGCAAATGAGCTGATAAACTTGAACGTCTGGACATAACTCCGTAAACTATAGCTAAGAACTATCTCAATCACGTCAGCTTTTAGATAAATAACCGCATCAAAATCCATCCATTATCTGACGAGCTACGCCACTAACGCCACAAATATACACACACTCACACACACACGTCAAACTTATTGCGTCGTGGGTTAAAAACATGTAAAGCTTTAAATTTTACATAGAAAAGGACAAAACTAACTCAGATTAAAATTGTACGCACACATGATCTATGCATAAAATTTCATATTTTTCATTAGATATGTTTTGTATTCACTGTACTATATGTATAAAGAAAGTCTTTTATTTTTAGGTTGTATATTTCTGCACCATATGTTTCTTGTGGGATAATATCTTCAGGTTGGTTCCAGACTACTTAAGAGATTAGGCCAACTGCCAAGATGCGGTTTATGAGGCTGTTACTGGGTCGTAGCTTGACAACGATTTTCCCGGATGGTAACAACCGTCTTCCATGTTTCTGGAACCATAACATTGGAGCAAGCTACTATCTTGGGAAAATGTATATCTACTATTAGCAATAAACTTTTGACGTCTTAAAAAGAATATATTACCGACAGAAAAACTTGCAAAATACTAGCTTCCATTTTAAAATCGGTTAAATTAAAAAAATAGTGGCAGTCTAGAAGAACACTTGTCGCCCCTCTCTACAGAGTACCCTTCGCTGCCCTTATTTTGTGTTTTCTTCTAATTATGCTTTATAAGGCTGGGATGAGCGCGGCTTGTAAATGTTTTTCGTGTTCTGTGGTATTTTTCAAGTACACCAGGGTGATGATTATGTGTCTCAGTTTCTAACTCAACATGAAAATTGTACATCAAATAGCTGTCAATAGCTGTCAAATGACGTCATTAGTTTTTGTCATCTCTATTGTATTTCTGTTGGTCACTTGAGATAGCAAATATAAAACACGTCATTTGACAGCTATTTGATGTACACTTTTCCATTTTGAGTTGGCCACTGAGATACATAATCAGCCCCCAGATCTTTTACAAAAAGCGCGATACCTGGGAAAACTAATACTTTCGATTACACGTTTAGTACGTATACATATAGAAGTGAAGATATTCTACATTTTATAGAGTTATGTCCTTAAAGATTTTATCTGTCTTCTTGACTAACTCAAACGATTTTTACGAGCTTTTATTTAATTACGGGTTCATGTTCCAATGTCTTTAATCATATCTATCAAGTTTAATTTGCTCCATTAACCTTGTTTTCAATTCCACTTTTAGGTTTTTGTACTTAAAATTGAGTTATGTCAAGAAAGGTTTCTTGAAAAATTGAGATAAGCATTACCTTGAGTTATATTTTTTGAAAACCGAGTTATGTACAGAATAGTAAACTAATACCACTAAACACTAACCACTAAAAGAAAACTCGATTCCATTTTTTCAAAATTAATAAAAAGTAGTATCATCGCGCCCAAATTTCTAAAGAGACAGGCAGAGGCAGAAACAGGGTAACCACGACTAACCAAAGACACCAAGTCCCAAATGGGACTTTGTGTCCATCCAAGTTCCATTATGGCTTTGCAAATATGGCAAAAAGCCCATCGCCAACCAAATTATTTTGTATGCATCCCCGATTACGATTGAGGACCCTATTTTTTGTCACGTCCAACGTAGACCCCGTTAAGTCTCACTTGGCGTTTGATACCCCTAATGGTCTATCTGGACCACTAAAAATGTGCTGAGGGAGTTTTGCCAGAGAAAAACGGTCAAGTTGATCTGCCTGAAACCCGAAGGCATAAGTATTACCGAAATACAGCAGCTTATCTGTAAAATGTATACATATACATATACTTATACATATACATTCTTTTAAGGGCCACTTGCACACTCCCGGGTTACATTTAATATTGAGTAAAACTGTCAAATATAAGGTGACTTAACCTTAGTTAGGCGCTAACTCAGTATTAAATACTTAACCCAGGAACGTGCAAATAATGTATATTATGTACTTTAGTTTACTTTTATACAGAAATTGCAAAACTTTAGAAAAACATTTTTTTGGCTGTATGAAAGAGCGATCTTAGTACCTAGATATGATCTCAAAAATTTAGAAAAATATTTTTTTGGCTGTAAAAACAGTGATCTTTGTACCCAGATATGATCAACCCGCTTCTATTTATTACACAATTCTCATTCTCATTCAAAAACCCCAAGGGATGAAGTGTTGGAAACTTGCAATGGGATGTTCTAGTAAATTAACATAAATAACTGAATGCGAGAGAACCAAGTTTTGCTCCATATTAGTCTTGGTCTCCTGAATAAAATAGATATCTGCCTTTGCCTGGCAGTTTGTAAGAGGCGAGCATTAGTTAACTGGGACATTATTACCAAGAGCACTGGTGGTAGAGTGGTTTGACGCAAGTAGGTAGGTCTGGTAGAAATCTGCCACAATCTGCCGCAATAATGACTCTGTCTTATTCCTGTATGTAGGGTTGTGTGACCAGTAGACTTGCGCAAAAGTAAGTAAATATCTTCAAATCTCCTAGAAGAGCTGGGCAGAGGCACAACCACCAACCCACGACAAGCCGAAGACACTAAGTCCCACAATGTGATAAGTGTCAAGCCTATATTTAACCGAACACAAATCCAATCCCGAACTTCGTTAATTTTTATTAGAAAAATTGGAAAAATCACATTTTATTTGTTTTTGTTACCAGACCTGGGATGTGAACCCGGGACCTCATGAAGTCAAGTGCAACACCTGGACCGCTAGATCACAGAGGATAAGACTTGCGCAATACGAGTAGGCCAAGGATGTCACTCACCATCGGGAGAATGAACTTCACACCTCTCACAAAAAATATAAAGACATGTTTAACATATTTAATATTTTCCAACGTCGGTGCTTGGTAAAACTTCCAAATACTCATATCTTTAAATGAAGAAACACTTGTACCAGAACTTGTACTTGTACAGAACACATTTTTCCAAATGAATATCATGCGAGTATATGTAATTTTCAGTCGAATCTTAAGATGTTTAGTTTTATTTATTTAGAATTGAAATTGAATTGTTACATTTTTTCGAATGAAAGTAGGTCTCAATATGTTACTTCGGTTTTGTTAATACATGTACCGTAACATATAGACGGATTGACAAAGTAACAAAACCGATAGCGTAAAGCTTGGTCTATATTATATGGAAATGATAATTTCAGGGATGGATGATTTTTTAACAGTTTGCGTTCTCATTCCCACAATGTGTCCTAAAATAGCGACAATTTTAATGCATGTTCATGTTACTCTAGCAGGCTATTTTCATTGTTCTCATAAGAGCGCTTTCATAAGGAAGGTCAATTAGCTATGCTGAGCAAGCACATTATGTAAAAGAACAGTGCCTTTTCTCATCTACTGATCTGTCCTCGAACTACCGAGTGCTTGTTCATATAGCAAAATTGGGTTTGTAATACACAAAAATCAATGCCACTTTTCGTTGTAATTTTTTAATTCTAGAACGGGCTTACCTATCCAAACCAAACGTTTAGGCATTGTTCAGACTGTTTAGTAGATGGTTTATGTGAAGTTTGCATAAAATCGGTACGGCGGTTCCTCATTTAACATAATATTGTTTGTAACAAATGAATTAAAAAAATGGAGGATCATTTAGCGAACGGGTATTTTTCAGTAAAATTGAAACTTTTTTCCGGTGGGGATTGTGTTGTCATATTGAAACTTTTCAGTTGTTTTTCCTTTTTTTGTTTTGTTTTGTTTAAAACAGATTAAGATTTAAAATAACAATTAATAAAATATTTTTTTGTTTGAATAAATTAATGTGATGTTGCTATATTTTTTTTAATATTTCAGTTTATACGTAGCGAAGCACGTACCGGGCCTCTAGTATTCTACATGCAAAAATACTTTCCCCATTGATATGTTCAAAATTTTTCGCTTATAGAACTGAACAGAATCCAAGATTTTGTGTAAAAGTATGCAATTTTTCACAAAACTCAAAGCAATCTATTTCATTCAAACATATCTATATAAGAAAGTCATCTTTGTTACACTATTTATAACTCAAGAATGGCGATACCGATTTGACTGAAAATTGTTAGAAATGTAACTTAAAACCAGGTAACAGACGTAGAATACTTTTTATTCCGTTCGGCTATGAGGAAAAGTAGTAAATAAAAGCAACGTTTTAATTTTTCCCTTATAAACTGAACTTGTAGAACAAAGTTACTAGACATAGATAATAAAAGGTACTAGACAGCTCGCGTTGGTTGGGTTTTAATGTCAATGAACATCTGTAACTTTTTTATTCGAGGAAATACGTAATGTATTTTGGATTACAAATAGATTCTTACCGTAGGTGTTTGTCTACCCCTATCTACCGCATCTCTGTTTATATTTGTGCGTGTGTTGGATTTTGATATTTTTTTTGTACGTGTTCAAGGGGATTCGAGAATGGTGTAGATTTACCGTTTGGTCCACTGGAAAATGTTTATTTAATTAATTTTATATTTGTTCGCGGTCGTTGGATCCGCCAGACTATCGAAGCTTCAAATACTAAGAAGTAGCTGTTAATGTTAAGCGATACGAAGTCTACTGGGTCGGCTAGTGTATATTTAAAAATCAATTGCTGTTCGTTAGTCTCGCTATAATTCGAAAACGGCTGGACCGATTTAGCTAACTTTTATTATGAAATGTTTGTTTAAGTCCAGGGAAGGTTTAAACAATAAGAAAATGGAAAAAGCTGCGATGAAACTGGAAAAAACAACATTGTAATTCTTCCCATACAAATTGAATGGGCGGAACGAAGTTAGCCGGGACAACTAGTTTATTTGAAAATAGGTTTCAACGATGTAAGTTCGGATCTTATATTTATCAAGATCCAACATGGGACTTTTGAGTTATCAAATATATAAAATTCTCGAGTCACGGTGTGCGTAATTGAACTCCTCTGAAACCGCACGACCGATTCTCTTGAAATTTTGTGAGCATATTGAACAGTTTTGAGGATCGGCCAACATCTATTTTTTATACCCCTAAGTGATAAGTGTGACCCACTCCAATTTTTTTGCTAAAATCACAATAAACTTATAGCAGAACAACGTCTGTTGGGTCAGCTAGTACTTAATAATAATACGAGTACCTACATAAATTTTCGTGTGCCCTGGATGTATGGTTATGAGAGTTTTTGCAGTTTTGCTGCTCTTTTTTTGATATTGGAAGCCAAAAATCAGACGGATTTCCTGATGGCAAGGAATTCACACCGCCTAAAGAAACCAAAGGTGGTAATGGTGCGTTGCCAAGCTTAGTCCGTGATGTTAGGCCTAGAGCAAATGTAAGTTTACCGGCTATCTTATTCTCCGATAATAAGACATTATGGCGGCAGGAAAAGGTACCAATCTGGCGGTGGTACCAATCTGGGCGAGTCGCTGCGAGACTCTACCACCTAGTCAGATGTCACGGTGCTAGTGACGGTATGCTCGCCTTTTACGAGCTGCCTGGCAGGAAGAAACATAGTGTATTCTGCAAAGGAGCCCGGACCAACACGGGGAAACCCTAAAATTATTTTCAATACATTACTTAAATCTATATCAGCAGTTTTCTTTTCAATAATTTTCAGCTTAGAGACAGGTAATAAGTCGTGGAAACGTCAAGAGGGTCTAATCCCCTTCTAATTGAAGAGGAAAGATTCACGTTATTATTCACGTGATTAACTTTCTTTAAATTCGATGCTACGATGTCTGATGTCTTTTACCTACTAATTGTTAACCGACTTCAAAAAGAAGGAGGTTCTCAATTCTGTTCTACATGATTCT
Organism: Calephelis nemesis; assembly: GCA_002245505.1. Lineage (NCBI taxonomy): Eukaryota > Metazoa > Arthropoda > Insecta > Lepidoptera > Riodinidae > Calephelis > Calephelis nemesis. The sequence goes on from NJDD01000194.1 coordinate 486,608, forward strand.
TAGTATGTTTGTTATGTGATTTTGAAGGTTCGTTTTTGCAATTATAGTACTAGCTATTTATCGCGCCAGCGTAGAACAGTTAAAATTTTCATACAAACTTTAATCACCTATTATAGTCTCTTGCGATTCGAATTTTGTTTCAAATCCTCGGATCTTTAGCTATACTAGTGGTCGCCCGTAATTTTAATATGTTGTTGATAAAAACGCCATCTTCATTTCTCCATAGCAACTACTTTGTTTCCAAAGTTTTTAGCGCGCCATCTGTGATCTTTTATCGTTACCATCAATATATTTGCGTGTGTGTGTCAAATGCATGGTAGTGTGGGTAATGTTTTATTTAATGATTGATTTAATGTAGGTACTTTATAAGCATTATTATTAAAAAATATTTCCCTTCTGCACTTCTCCTAGACATAAACTATAAGTGTACCAAATTTTATGCTCCTGCATCGGCGCAATTTTCGTAAAAAGGGGTCCAAAGTTTTGGCATCACGTATTAATATATACATTATGCGTATATCAACGACCTAACGAAATAGTTGCAGTCAGTTTTTACGGTTTTACCGCATTTAATTATTTTTTAACAAGTAAGTAGTTGTAAGTGAATATTTCTTCGATTTTAATCACACGCGCGCACATGAACAACTCATATGTTTTTTATGTATGTTATTCAACTTCTCCATCATTTCTGGACCGATTCTTATTTTATTTGAAAGCGCGTTGTACTGAGCTTAACAAATTAATAAATAAATGTTCCTGGACAAGTTACATATACCGAATCTAACCCCACAGTAGTTAAGCAAATTATATGCTTGTATTATGGGTGTTAGTCAACGATATTAATACATAGAAATATTCAAGTAGATACAAGAGTAAATTTAATAAATATGGAAATGCAGACGTCTTAATGTTCATCACATAAATGGTCAGTCGGTTAATAAGACCATTACCATAAAATTTGGATCTGATGATGGAATCCCAAGGAAATCGAGAAAAATACATACATATACTATATGTATATGCTACATTATCAATATAAAACAAAGTCGCTTCCTAGTATAGGAACCGGGCCTTAGTTGCGTAGACGAATTTGCTACGGACGTAGCTGCGTAGACTACAAATCAACATTCCGCGTGCTACGAGTAGGAAATCAAAAAGCATTTCTCAAGCCCTTGGTATATAAAACTATATCGACCTCTATAGAACGTATGATTTCAGACTCTGTTCCAGGACGGCTTAGACTTCAGAACAATAGTAACGTCTACTTTAAATCGTGACTTATTGAATGTGCAATTATGGTCTTTCAAACAATGTTTTTTTTTATATAAAATGCACATAAGCATGATGATGAATTGATTGCTTTCCTTTCAACTCTGCTTTTTGTAGTAGACATTTCGCCTATAGATATTACTGATGCTTCGCTATTTTACGGCCAAGATCTTTAGCCACTTGCGCAAGTTTACCGGCTACTTCCTACACATCAGTCGCTAGTCTTGAAGTTAGGAAAATGTAAGCCGGTAGTATCACTTGGGGCGAGTCTTCACATGTGTTCACCTCGTCTATGTCATTAATAAGCAAGATATCGAATCAAACCTACTCACGATATTGTATAATTAATTGTAACTAGCCAACCCGGTGAAATTCGTCCCAATATTTTATTGAATCGGGCGTTACTTTTTGGAAATCCATTATGTATAACACATATCAAATACTATAATGTATAACATAACATAATATGTAAAATAAGCTTTAGTTAATTCCGCATAAGCAGTGCAATGTGTTCTATTTCAGACACCTAAACCACAAAATGTAAACTACGTAATTGAGGGTTTAGGCACAAAATGTAAACTAAATTTTGTCCCTAGATTCCCAATTTTTTTAAACATTTTGACTTCAAAAGCTACAGACTTCACTTCACCACAGTTATTAAATATGGTATTTTATAATTTACTAGTTATTTTTTAACATTAATACGACTTATTAAATGGGATTTTTAATAGTGTATTAGATTTTATACAGTTATATTTAATAATAATAATAATAACTCTTTATTTTTGCACAAATAGGGTAAATGGAGGTGTTATAATAATCATTTATGCTTCGCCTATTCCACCAGACCTAACTGGTATACTAATTTTATTTAAGGCTAAATTAACATTATTATCTCTTAATGCTATATTTTATAAAAAAACATTGTTTAAAATATTCAATTATTACATTTTCACTTGTTTATTTTGAATTTATTTATATTTTATAATTTAATTCAATCAAATAATTTATGATGTCTTTGTAATACATCTTTATTAAATTTAAATTACAATTAATAATTCCATTAAAATAAATAATTTAACTATGTCAATCCCAATAAATATGCCAATTCCAATAAATATGTCTATTCTAATAAATATGTCAATTCAAATAAGTATGTCAATTCCAAAAAAAATATACAATTAACCATTTGCAAATAATTTTTTTTCATATTATAATTATAAGCAGGTATATGACTATATTCTATGAGCAAGTAATTCCTTTACATCATAAAAGCATTTTTCTATAAGCCATTTTGATAACTCTTTTTTAAATCTTAAAAGGTAGTTCCTTTATGCTATTTGGTATTTTGTTGTATATTTTTATTGCCATTAAAGGAGCATTTTTTGAGCCACCTGCACTCTACATTTAGGTATATACAGTTTTTGCTCAAATCTAGTGGATCGTTGTGTATCTTCTGTATTTAATTTAAACAGATTCGGGTTGTTTTAACAAAAACAGAAATGTCCCTAATATACATACAGGGTAATGTAAATAAATTATTTGTTTTAAAAAAAGGCCTGCAGCTGTCTAATGGTTTAGCATTATATATAGCCCTTATGCATTTTTTTTGCACTCTAAAAGCTTTGTACATATTAACTGAGTCCCCCCAAATAATGAGCCCGTATGAAAGAACAGAACATACATAACCAAAGTCTAAAATACGACGTCTAATTGCATAAATAAATTTATCTATTTTAGCATAAATCGTATCTATATACAACTTCCAATTACAGTAATTGTCATAAATAATATCTAAAAATTTAATAGATTCTATTTCTTCAATTGTTTTATTTTCGTAATTAATTTTTAATTGAATTTTTCTCATATTAATATTATTAAATTGTATTAATTTAGTCTTATCTACGTTAATATTTAGATTATTATTGTGTAACCATTCTGCTATTTTATTTAATGTATATTTAATGTCATTTTCATAATTATTTATATTTTCACATTTAATAAGCACAGTTGTGTCGTCAGCATACAATATGTAAGGGTTTGTGGTTAGATTTGGAAGGTCATTAATATATATCAAAAATAACAAAGGGCCTAAAATACTTCCCTGTGGTACACCCATACTATTCACTTTAAATTCCGATCATTCATATTTTTTTATACCTTTTACTATACATTTTTTTTCAGTACATTGTTTTTTATTAAATAAATAGCTCTTTATCCACTTCCAAGCATTACCCCTGACACCATATTTTTCTAATTTGTCTAATAAATTTGAATGTTTCACGAAGTCAAAGTCTTTACTCATATCGAGAAATATAGCACTGATTGGTTTTCTATCATTAAGTGAATCTACTATGACTTTAGTCAAATGATAACAAGCTAGAGTCGTGAAACTGTTACTACGAAAACCAAATTGCTTTTCTGAAAGAATGTTGTGCTTTGTAAAAAAGTTATTTAATCTAAGCAGCATAGCTTTTTCGAATATTTTTGATATTACTGACAGTAGGGTCACCGGCCGATAGTTACCCATATCAGAAGTTTCATTTTTTTTTATGAAGGGGTTTAATGATTGATAATTTCAAAATTTCGGGAAACTCCCCTATTTCAAAAGATAAGTTTATAATATGTGATAAGGGCCCGCATATATATTTATTGCATTTTTTAATTATATCTGTACGAATTTCATCATATCCTACAGACTGTGTTGGATTGAGTCATTTTTTTATTTTGTATGTTTCGTTACTATCTGTCGGGTAAAGATAAATTGAATTATTATTCTTTGTAATTTGATTAATTTGAATATTAGAATTTAATTTATTAATTTTATCTGTATTATAAAGTTCATATTTGCTTCACTAATATATAGTTTTTGTTACAGCTGATTCGTGGTGGGCAGCGGACCGCCTCGAAGTAAACACACATGCAGACGATATGGTTAGTGTCATTTTTTACTGTAATTACACAATTCTTATTGTGCTTAAAATATTATTATTATTATTTTAACAACGACTAAAGTAGGAGTAAAGTTAAATTGTTGTTATAGTCTGTAACACCGTGTGATAAAGACCTTTGACGTTGAACCTTAGTGGACTTTAGTCCGTGTTTATTAATTAAACGATTTTAATTTGGTGAATATATTAGTTTTTAAGATTGGGGAAACAAGATAAATCGCAGATAAAGTCACCAGCAGTCTCTAGGTACTTTGAAATTAAAATTAGTATTTTAATTTCAAAGTACCGAGAGACTGCTCCTACTCTTTGTTCTGCTTGTTAGCTTTGTTTTCATATTTTTTGTGATTTTTGTTTAAAATATTTATAAACTTGCAAATCTCTATTTCCCCTGGCTATCGTATTACGCGTAAACAGATAGACCAATTTTGCTACGTAAGTATTTAATAATTGTTTTGTTTCTTATTGCAAGAAAAAGGTTTTTATGAAAGAAAAAAAATCGTGAGTTTATTTTATGTTATTAATCATACGTAAGACAGAACAACGTCTTTCGGGTCAGCTAGTAATTCTGTAAAATAAAAACAGCTTGTTCATTTATTTCTAAAAAGCGCCATCTAGAATTTTATATAATAACTTCTTGGATTGTTCCACGTGAATCGTGAATATTTCTCCCCCCGTAAGATGGCGCTCAAACCGATCCTAGAAATAGTTAACATTCTTACTCTGAGATGACAAAATTCCTATTATCTTTACTAACTTATTTTAATATTACAAATTTGAATGTAAGTTTGTTACACGTTCTTGAGAAAACTACTTAACCAATCACCATGAAACTATGTACCTACACATATTTTGGAGGTATCAAAAGTAACATTGGATACTTTTCGATTACCTAAATGCGACAGAAGTCACTGGTTAAAGTTGGTATAACATAAAATAATTAAGAAATATTAATAGTACATGTCAACCTAAAGTTGGTAAGTTAGACTTTTTTCGTAAGACTTATCAGCTACCTTCCTCTTTAAACAGGAAGACAATTATAGCGAATGTGAGTAACGGAGCAAAGTTAAATCAAAATCAAAATAATAATCGACAATTCTCTACTTAGAGTGTTTGACCTGACTTCACGAGGTTCCGGGTTCGATTCCCAGGTCTGGCAACAAAACGAAAATGTGTTTTCTAATAAAAAAAAGTTTTGCTCGGGATTGGATATGTGCCCGGTTGGCGAAAGGCTTGCCATCTATCACATTGCGTTACTTAGCGTCTTCGACTAGTCGTGGGTGCTCTGGTTCTGCTTCTGCCTACCTCTTCGGGGATACGTACGTGACAATATTTTTTCTTATTTTCTTGTTTAAAACAAGAGTCCAGTTTAGATGATTCTAAACTTAAATTGTGTGATTGTGATACAGGTAAAAAATATTGTACCTATTTCTATCGCAGGACACAGTATGGCCGCGGCACATTGGCTCAATTCGTTCGGATGTCTGTCACTGTCGCTACTATGCCTCTTCGCAACTACCCTTCAAGTTACCAGCGGTAAGTTACTATACTCTATTTTTAGTACCAGCGAGTACCAAAAAATGTATTGCATTGTTATTGGTCCACATAATCAACATAAAGTTAATATCAACCAATCAGGACGCGCCATCACAATTTGACAATGAGAATAAAGGCGTAGTGCCAATCGCTACAAACGCTACATCTCACTCTGTCGGTATAGGAAATATGCGAAAGACATACTCAGTATTTGTTTTGTTAAAATAAATAGACTACATAAATGTTTAATAGACTAGTCCTGTGGACTAGTCCACACTCCACCCACGAGAAGCACGCGCGACAGGTAATCATATCATGTTTGCTTCAAAGAAAATATCCCCGTATTTGTCCGGGTATGCTGAGTAGCATATATCATCTGTTTATCTGCCAGGCAGCTTGTAAGAGGCGAGCATAGGTTAAATATTGATCATTACCAACAGGACCACTGGTGGTAGAATGTTGTGTAATTTTCCTGGGTAGGGATCCATCGCTTTACTTATTCCTTCCTATCTGGAGGGTAAGGTAGGCAGTAGACTTGCACAATAGGACTTTCATCCCTGCCACAGGTCCGCAATGCTCCTGTAACATCTGTGGTAACTAGGTAACGGTCGTCTCTAACTATAAGGAGAAATGTGTCCTTGTTTGTTGACTTGTTACATAAAAAAATTATGTCTCCTTACTTACTTTAACTCCTAGCTACGATCTTTGCTAATTACAGCTTATTAGATTTTAAGTTTAATTTATATCCACAAAAAAAAACCGATCCAAGCCTCAGTCTCGTTTGATATCCTGTAGTCCCAGGAAACGGATAAATTGACCAGCATGCACAAAAATTTAGTCAGAATGTTTGATTCAGAATTGTGTTTATAAAGGTGTACATAAACGGCGTGGTAACCAGAGTGAATGAAAGAACTTAAAATTTTCGAGGTTCGTTTGAGTTTAAGCTGGTCACTTGTTGGTTTTTCGATTCAAACTTCTGCCTGTCGCCTTTAGAACTTCAATATTGCGATGGTGCAAAATGCCTATTTGTTTCTCTTGACTTAAGGTTGATGTTCATTTTTAAAAACAGATGTATCTATGTATGGGAATGGGGAATATAAATATACCTAATTGTATAATATATACTCTAGTTTCTACGACGGATGCTATAAAAAAGTAATAAATAAGTGATACACTTTCTATACTCAAATCAAATTATTAACTAAAATTTCTAAACTATTTATATTTCACGATAAAATCGCTTTGGTATTATCTGAAAGTGGTATTGAGAGTCTTCGAAATCGGCGTGTTTGCGTTTGAAATGGACGTGGATTGATTGGAGTAAGTCTGGACTATGTCGGTTACTCTCGTTCTCTTGCGGATCATATCACGCAGAGAAACACTCTCTCCATAGCATAGTTGTTTTATTAAAATTATATTAAACCATTATATTATTTGTAATCGAAATCCAACATGTTTTTTAGGTACTCTTGAATACAGAACACGTGGATTTTAACATTATGTTAATAATAAACAATAAATTATTTTATCGCATTTTTTTGGACTACGTTCCGTTTTCAAGTTAAAAACGAGCCCTTTAGAGTTTTAAGTTTATAATAATTCCTAAGTATAAGGAGTATTTAAGGCCAATATTAATTACCTATAAGATAGACCTTCTACGATTTTGTCGCAAAGATATTTTTGTTAATTGTTAAAAAATAACAGCGGTTACCTGGTTACTGATCTAAAAATGCACAATCTTAGATAGTTTATTAATGTTGGCCGTAAGTCGATAATAAAGTTTGGTATTAAAATAGCAGAAGGATATACCTAGACCTATTTTTAATTAGATATGTTAGAGTTTCCGCGGGACAGCTATAGCTTGAAACATTAACTTTAGTTCAAGTTTTTTTATTCACGTTTCTAAGCCAGACCAAATCGAACATTTTTTAAACAAGTAGGGGAGAGCGGGGTTCGAAGTTCCGATTTTAGAGTACAGCACAATATTACTGAAATGGACAGACTGTAATTCATGATTCCTTTATAAATAGAGGCAGAAATTGTTCTAGTTTCAAGTAGTATAGTTAAAATTATAAATAATTCTAATGTAATAAGGGACAAGATATTTTTCTGTAGAAAGTCAGCACGGAACAACTCGCCCCACGATGGGGCTGGTTGTTCCTTCTTTGAGGCAAGTTGTTCCGCTGTCAACTTCTGACATAAAAAATATAATATTAATGGGATAGGTATGTATAAAGTAAATAAAGCACGCGTAACTGTATGTTTATGACAGCTTTTATTAGAAAAGTGTACAAAATCCTAAAGATTTTGATGCACTTTCAATAACTTGAATGATTTACAAAAATAAAACTACAACAAAAAACATAATTTCTAATAGATACTGAAATCCAACCTAACTAATTGGTTTAAGGCTGTTGTAAAGATTTCAAACATAAACCAACTTTGACTAACTAAGATTATGTCATATTTATTAAAAAAAATTATAATATCGATCACAGAGGCGATAATTATAATTATCGCCTCTGTGGTCTAGCGGTCCGGGTGTTGGACTTGACTGCGTGAGGTCCCGGGTTCGAATCCTGGGTCGGCCAACAAAAATAAAATTGGATTTTTCCAATTTTCTAATTACAAAATGTTGGTCGGGATTGGAAATGTGCCCGGTTGGCGATAGGCTTGCCACCTATCACATTATGGGACTTAGTGTCTTCGGCTAGTCGTGGGTGCCTTGGTTGTACCTCTGCCTACCTCTTCGGGGATATGGGCGTGAAGATACTTTTTTTTTTATTAAAAAAAATAAATAAAAAATCCAATAATTCTAGAATTTCAGTTTATTCATTTCTCCAATCAATTGATTACCAACATCTTTATTGAGATCAATTGTCTATTAAGTGCTTTGCTTTGTAATAATTATCTAAATCATTATTATACAATTATTCAAAAAGAGTCGCTATAAGAATAAACATAGGAATGAACTTCTTTAGATTTTAGGTATTTTAAAATGTGCATCATAAGACGCGCATCCTGCACTGGTAGTTTCGGGCGTTCTTTTGGAAAAAGCCGACTTTTTTTTTCCAAAAAACCCATGAACTCCAATCAGCTCCCGCTTCTTGATTTCTGTGCCAATAGACAGAAATGTTAGGCATTTCAAAGGTTACAGCACAACTGTACGGTAACTTCCTCACTTTATCTTTAAAAAGACCAAAGTAGATTGACGCACACTTCTTCAGCCAACGTCTTTTCCTGGCCGTGGTTAAATACCTGCCTTGAATAATAGTAACCCGCGGTTGGTGTTATATAGGCCTTCAACTTCTTCAACTAGCGAAATAATGTCAAATGACATATTTCCAATTCCCAGGCTTAATCTTACGACCGTCTTTCATGACGGCATCAGGTGCTGTTATAAAATATCAACTGAGACCTTGCCGCGTTCGGTTTTCCGTTTATAGTTCCTCATCCTAAAATAAAGTTTTAACTCTATTAATAAGTCATACTTAGGAGTGTCATAATGGGGCACGTTGTTCCGCGGAACAACTAGCCCCCAGCTTAAGGAACTTTGAACCCCAAATTTCAATTTGAAAATTATCTCTAATCGTATTAAAATAGTTAATAAAAAGCTAACAATGACATTGAAAAATAAATCTGTGTAGTATTTCCAACAGATAATGACTAACTATGCTCAATTCGGTCAAAAAATTAATTCAATAGACCAAAAAGTATAAGGAAGAAAAAAATTACTTACGTACTGTTTATGTGACTCCTATCAACTACCACTGTGACGCGCCGACAGCGCACCACTAAGATGGTTGCCGCAATAGCGCGATCGCAAGACGTTTCGCGGGGCACTTTATATCTATTGCTATCTCTTTGCGCTGCGAAGCTAAATGCATCGGAACAACCCACCCCCGGAACTTTGAACCCCGCTCTCCCCTACCTATACACCCTTATCCCCAAAGAAGTAGGCAGAGGTAGAACTAGGACACCCACGATAAGCCGGAGGTACTAAGGCCCACATTATGGTAGGTGGCAAACCCATAGCCAACTAAGGAATTATCTAATTTCGATCAACGTTGTTTTTACTAGATCAATTTTGTAGAAATGTTGAGTTGCCCAACCGGGAATGGAAGTCGAGACCTTTTGCAGTCAACACCAATGTCGGTACCATCCACTCGACCACAAAGGCTTATGTTATGTGGGTAACTTATAATCGAAGGACGTACAGCTACTTGCACTCTATTATTTTATTAAAGTGAATTTTAAACAGAAGTCGAAGGGAAACACCTCAGTCATATGGGCGGCATTTTAGTAATCCATATCTGTACAAATAAATAACATTAAAGTGTCTGTTTGTAATATCGAAATTCTCTGCTTTTTACAACTTGCGTATGAATGTGTATTGTGTATAAAATACATAAGTATATCCAAATAACATTTATTTACAATTTTTGTATGTCTATCTGCTTTTTCGGGGTAATTTACAAAAATACTAAACCGAAATTGACGGGAATTTCACTGGAAATTAGCTGATGAAATGATACGGGTTCAACACGGATTAAAACATCGGTTTGCGTCCGTGTGGAACGTACATTTAATCCAAATTTTGATTTGCTTCAAAGTTTCCACCAAGGTTACCTTTGTGGAAGGCGTGATTACAACTGTCTGGTTGATGCTTAAGGAGTAACTTAGATTACTTATTTAAAAAAAGCTCTAAAAAATGACATAACAAACTAAAAAGTTCTAAAAAATAGTTGAAAAAATGTCTTTTGTTAAGTTCCACGCGGAAAAAGTCGCTGGCACAGCTAGTAATACATATAATACATACGAAAACCATTAATTTCATCGTCATGTGAATAACGTCGGCTTTTAACCCGTCGTTCCTAACGTTAGAGGGCCTATCTTGTTTTCGCCTACCTTCTTTTTCTTATCCACGGAATGGATGTTTTCCGTCCCTTTCAGGGACGTGGAAGGATCAATAGGGATCCGATTATACATTCGAGTGACGCGGCCGAGGCGAAAGTTTCCCGTAATGATGCTTTATGTGTTGATTTCTTGACAATATTAGAGAAGAATTTGTCGAGAAATTTGTTATTTTTGCCATTGGTACGTGACGACCCTATCGCACACTAGTGAAATCTAGTAGTGTAAATTACGTGGCCCGAGCTAACAATAATGGCAATACACCAGTAACATCTATGGTGTCTACAGGCGATGTTCGTTTTTTATCATAAAGATAGCTGCACACCTAGTTGCACTTATATCATAAAGAATTTAAGCGCATTGAAACTTAAAAACCGACTTCAATTTTATTTCGAAGTCGCGATTTAATAATCCCTTTTTCGAAGGCTATGCGCGATTCCAAAAAAGTCCATTTTATTATGAGTTGTAAAGTTGCTTTGAGTCAAAATCGAAGAAAGAACCATCAAATTTTTTTTATTACTTGCCGAGTAATTGCATAACAAATCTATACTTCTATACTAATATTATAAAGAGGAAATTTTTGACTTTTTGTTTGTAATGAATAGGCTCCGAAACTACTAGACCGATTTCAAAAAGTCTTTCACCCTTAGAATGCTACATTATCCCTGAGTGACAACAGGCTTTGTTCCATCAAAATCGGCGCAGTAAAAGCCAAGTTACGCAGGCGAAGCTGCGTGAAACTGCTAGTATACAATAAAACCGGCCAAGTGCGAGTCGGACTCGTGTACCGAGGGTTCAGAGCGAGGACACCGAGAGGTATAATTAAAAGTTCATCCATCACAATAGTTTATTAAATGAAGCAACTTAAAATTTGCAGATTTCGCAATTTTTCCTTCATATGTGCTATAAGACGTTGCTTCGCGCCAAATTTCAAGAGTCTGAGTTCACGGAAAGTAGGTTTGAATTATTTTACAAGCAACATAAACGTCTATAAACTTTGCTTACGTAGACTTAGAACTTCGATTTTTTAACAGCTTCAAGAAATAGTATCTTTAAGTATTTGGTTCACAAATTTCAGATTGCTACCTTCTCGCTTTCCTGAGAAAAAGAATCTCAACAGTCTTACTTACAATAAAGTGTTACAGTAAGACTTACAACAAAGTGATACTATTTATTTTTCTATTTCTTTCGAGGCACAGAACAGAAGAAGAAAAAAAAAACGTACATTCGAATAACCTTAGGTTTGGCAAAAAAATATGTATAGAAATTCCATTCCCTTTTTCATTTTGAGGTACGGAACCCTAAAAATAAGTCGACTTGATAACCCACTTTCTTGGCTTTTGAAAAAATGGTAAATTAAGCTCGACAAATGGCAGTTATTAACGCTCATTCCATAATTTGTAAAGAAATAAAGAAAAATAAAACATCTCATATTCACAACTCGTGTAGACAAATATCAGTTTGGCACAACTTTCATATAAAAAATAAGTTTGCTATGTTTTTTATTCGCCTAAATCATATGACACGAGATGCCTTATATTATCTGAACGCCTTTAGACTTACTCTCAAATTATACGGGTTAATACCTTTTCACCATGTTATATCAAGTCACAAGTGACATGTATCACTTTAAGTAAATTTCATACAAAATTCGGGTTTGTCATATATCTGTGGAAGTCCCGCCTCTTATTACGTAGTATTTGTAGACGCTTTGACAAATATTTTCATTTATCGGCAGTTATTCCAGGCACACAGTAAACTTGAGTGATTGATAACTAATGTGGGTGGATCATGTCTGGGCAAAGACGAGTGGCGACTATTAATCCGGATCCGACGATCGGCCCTTGCAGCTGCCGCAAGTAAACGAGGTTTCAATGACGGATTGATGACAATCAATCATGAATTCCAAAACTAAACACTTACCCTTAAGATGTCTTCACTAGAACTGTTATTTAGAATGAAGCCAATTTCATGTCCGTTGAAGGTAACCTTTTTTGGTATAAGATTCGAGTGCGGCAAATTTGTAATATACAATAAATTGGCCAAGAGCGAGTCGGATTTACCTTTGAGGGTTCCGTAGTAGTACGCAAAAATCACTTGGTTACTTTACAAGGACAATGTGTTTAAAAAAATATTATATTTTTTTACTAGAAAAATATAACATACATTTGCTAAGGGTTTTATGATTTCTATACAAAGAAAACAAGTTTAAAGGGTGGCTCTACACTACTACATTTTTTCACTAACAAAAATGTAACACACATTTGTGAACGGCTTTATGATTTTTAAACAAAGGAAACAAGTGTAATCAAGTTTACTTGTCAATTTACAACTATGTAGTCCTAATAGCTTGGAGTACCTAAAGTGCTTGTGACTTGTGGACGGACGGACATACTGATATGTTGAATTTATACGATTTCGTTTTACGCTATTCGTCTACGGAACCCTAAATTTGTTAGTATTTTCATAAAAAATCTAAATATATGTATAAAGGATTTATTTGTCTGTAGTTTCATTATAAGTAAGGATAATCTATTTTTAAACATTCTTAAGAACCAAACCAGTCCCTCGAGCATGGTCGGTTGAGCTTTGCGAAGATTATCGTTAAATTTCTTAGAGAATTTTCACATAACTCAATTTGTTTTTTAACTATCCTTGGTTCCGTCCACAGACTAGTAGTAAGAGGAACTACAGGTTGTTCCGTCTGTGAATGTAACTATGTATAATCTAACTGTGAATATAACTAACTACAACTAACAAGTTTATGTGGGATTAGTTAAAACATGGTTTTCCATTTTCCTCATCTTTTTAACTTTCCCTAAACGTCTACGTTTTAAAAATAAAAAGTCACTTGTTTACTTTTACACTCTAAAATTTAATTTAAAGTGACAGTCGTTTTTCAATCATAATAAAGGGATTTTAGATTGTGCAGACGATGGAAACGGTAAACCACAAAATATCAAACATTCAATTCTCATAATTTAACAGGGACAAAATTTCCGTTAAAGCACATATTTCGTTTACAAAGTGGTACGTTTGCCCAATATAGACAATATTTCAGTAAACATTTTAGGGGCACTGTTAGTCCAGTCTAAATATTTGAATGCATGAACTGTTCGAGCATTTGGAGGAGCATTTTCATGCTCTCGTCCAAATCGATGAAGTAATTGGAACAAACAAACAACACGCCTACATTGTTTTATATATAAACTGGCTGACCCGATACACGATGTTCTGCTTTATTTTACTGTGATTTTAGAAAAAAACTTGGGATGAGTCACCGTCATCACTAAGAGATCTGAAAAATAGATGTTGGCCGATTTTTAGACCTACTCAATATGCTCACAAAATTTCATGAGAATCGGTAAAGCCGTTTTGGAGGAGTACGGGAACAAACATTGTAACAAGACAATTTTATATATAAGATTCCTAATTATATTTTTTCACTCATGTTTTTAAAATAAAAAAAAAACAAAATTAGCTTATCGATTTCGCTTTTACCGCATGTTCAGGCTATGATATAACTAATGTAAACTAATTCATCAGAAAAAAAACAAAATATTTGGCGGTTAATGAAGGTACACTTTGGTCGGTACATACCTTTACGCCAAGGCCCTTATGGTTTAAGCAGAGAATGTCGAGTGCCAAATCTAACGATCCTTGCAGACCTGACTGGCTTCCTTCACATTCATTACCCTTTTCATACAAACACTCCGGTTTCGGAGACTCTTGACACCAGCCTTGAATAATATCCGAACGATTTGATTGTGGAATTGGTCTTGGTCTTGGTCTACCCGGGTACTCACATCCATCCACATTCGCATTATCTGCTTTATCAATCTTTCATCTGTAATTCGTTCCACATGACCGAACCATGGGAGAATGCCTTTTCTCATTCTAACACCAACAATTTTTTCAATCCCACATTATCTCGGTTCTCACTGTTATAAATGCGAAATTATTAAAAAAAATGACGGAGTTTCACCAAGTGCAAACGATGGAAACAATTCAATTTAACATAGACACAATAGCATATACATAACTGATACCGATTTATGTGTTGGTCCAGGCTCCTTTCCAGAATAGACCATCTGCCTCCCAGCGAGGCAGCTCGTAAAAAGCGAGCCTAGGCCTACCGTCACTAACACCGTGACGTCCTATTAGGTCTTAGAGTTTCGCAGCAACTTGCCCGAATTGATACTGTCTTACCTATTCCTGCTACCATAATGTCCAATGCTGCCGTTGACGTGTTCCGGTTCGGAGGGTAAGGTAGCCGGTAAACTTACTTTTGCTCGAGGTCTACAATCCCGGCCACAGGTTGGCAACGCACCATTACCACTTTTGGGGTCTCTAGGCGGTGTGAATTCCTTACCATCAGGAAATCAGTCTGCTTGTTTGCCCTTCATTATCCTTAAAAAAAAGAAGTTTCGCTGTTTTGTTCACCTGATTAGTATTCAAGCCACGGTTCATCTGAGCTAGATTAACTTGAAAAATAAAACGCTCCGCGTTTCGCCCGCGAGACATACCTAAACGTGCAATTTTATCTTGATTGAAAATGTCTCCTACTTGACAGATTTTGTTTAAAACGTAGCTTAAATTTTCTCGTACTGGTCTCGTATGCTCCAAATAGTGAATTTGACAGTATAACATAAAATGGTAATAAAAAACAAGCATATTCATTAGTTTTAATGTTTTTTTGTGATGCAAACAATAGTTTGATTAATAAAATCGGTCAATATTTTGCTAAACTTATATTTTTAAGTAAGTAATAAGTGTCTCCACGCCCTTATCACTGAAGAGGTAGGCAGAGGTACAAACACAAACAGGACACCCACGAGTAGCCGAAGACACTAAGTCCCATAATGTGATAGGGGACTAACCTCCACACATCCAATTCCGAGCAACACTTTTTTATTAGAAACTTGGAAAAACCACATTTCCTCTTTGTTGACCGACTCGAACCGGTACCTCAAAAAAGTCAAGTCCAACACCTGGATCGCTAGACCACAGAAGCGATATTTCTTATTCTTAATCTTATATTTTTTCTTCTTTTATAAGAACCTTCTGCCGACAAAAACACAAAAAATAATTGGCGAAACTGTTCAGTCCGAAACTGTAACTGGTATCCGCATCACGCGTGATGCGATGAC
>NJDD01000194.1:513292-529817 GCA_002245505.1 Calephelis nemesis
CATTTCACTTTGACAGTGTCTTTCGCGCAAACTATTCAGTTTAGAAAAAATATGATAGAAACAAAAATCAATATCATTTTAGAAGACCTATCTATAGATACCCGTTACATGAGGATTTGATGAAAAAAATATATATTTTTGAGTTTTGTTTTAAGTATGGGGAATTTCCAAAATTTAATGTTACTTTTTCGTTTTTGTGTAATTTTTAATGAATTTTCTGTGAACCGAATACATCTTCTTACCAAGTTTTAGCAGTATAGCTCTCATACTTTCGAAAAAAAGTGGATGTGATACGGACGGACATGACGAATCTATAAGGGTTCCGTTTTTAGCCTTTGCCTACTGAACCCTAAATGTGAATAAATTTTAAATAATCTTAGTATAAAGTAATAAATGTCATGTTAATTCAAGTGATTTTTCCTTTGCATAAATATTTAATTAATGTATGTGATTATCCAAACGCATAATGAGAATACTTGAATATAATATTGTAGAAGGTGATTGACGTTCAAGGCTGTAATATTTTGATTTTTTTTTAAAAAGTTATTAGCAGTCGCCCGCACACTTATATTTTTTACACCACAGGAGTAAAGGAGTATTATAAGTTTGACGAGTCTGTGTCTGTTTGTCTGTGTCTTTTAAACGGGTGGGTCTATTTTGATGCGGATCTTTGTCTTAAAGCTGACGTAATTGAAATGGTTCTTTCGTTATATGTAGTTTAAATCGGTGTTTATTTATTTTTTTCACTTTATTAATGCGAACATGTATTGATTTTAATAAAATAACATAAGAGTTAAAAGATACACATTTCATTTAAAAGTTGAATTGTTAAAAATCATGTTGAATGTTGAAGTTTCCAGTTTCTTACACCCAGGCATGTAAAACTAAATTTTACACCAGTGCATCGAATATCTCTTTGGCGGAAATCATATAGCTCGTAATATATTTTTAATTACATACGTTCACATCTTTACGCCAAGTCTCTGATGACGTTGGCAGAGCGTATCGAATGTCAAATGTCGCGATCATTACAGAAAGTCAGGCAAAGCTTCCCCTGCATTACCCTAATTTCCTGTTTTTAACATTCTGAATTATTTATTGAACATAAAAGGCATTTCATTCATAAAAAAGATAGGCGAAAGCCGTTTCTCATTCGGATCCTCTACTAAAATGTGCGTGTCTGTGTCTTTTGTTAACCAATTCCAAAAAAGGAGGAGGTTATCAAGTCGACTGTATATTTTTTTCTGTGTGTTTGTTACGCGATTACTCGGTAATTCATGATTCCGAAGTGGTCCTATATTAGTTTTATCATGATCCGACTAGCGGTTTTTTGTAATACCTACTTGATAGCGCATATCTTTTTCACTATTTTATATGGGACCATTTCAAAACCATTTATTTTTTTTTGAAAAAGGAATCATCAAATCGTGACGTGGTTTTTTATGATATTGGAAGGCAAACAAGCAGACGGATTTCCCGATGGTAAGAAACTCACGCCGCCTTTAGACATCAAAGGTTGTAATAGTGCATTGCCAACCTGAGGCTGGAATGTCAGGCCTCGAGCAGCAGTAAGCTTTCAGCTACCTTATCCTCCAACCGGAACACGTTAACGGCGAGCACTGACATAATGGCGGTAGGAATAGGGTAAGGCCGCGGTAATAATCCGGACGAGTCGCTGCGAAACTTTACCACCTAGTCTGATGTCACGCTGTTGGTGACGATAAGCCTATGCTCGCCTTTTACGAGCTGCCTGGCAGAAAGGCAGATCTATTCTGCAAAGAAGCAATGGACCAACACGGGGTACACAATGAAATAAAATTGTTTTTTTCAGTTTTACTTGTCTTACGGCCACTTGCACGTTCCTGGGTTAAGTATTTAACTCTGAGTTAGCGTCTAACTAGGGCTTAATCACCTTGTATTTGACAGTTTAACTCGATATTAAATGTAACCCGGGAATGTGCAAGTGGTCTCTAATTATTTTACTTACTGAAAGTTTTTCACAGTATCTCATTAATTTCGGATTTTAGCTCGCAACAAGGGCATTCTTTGTCAGACTAAAAGCGTAATTTACTCTTCGAAGAAATGGTGGCTTTAATATACGGCCCCCGGAATGCGGTTTTCGTCATAATCTTATCTGTGACTTTATACTTGAGACATGAAAGGAATGGTTTGTGAGTCCTTCACAGGTTTTCGCAGGCTTTGTTTTCGCCAACGACGTCATTAAATAAAAATATATCTTTGTTACGTCATTTATACCTAAAATGTTATGAATTTTAATGTGTATTTTCTACTCGGTGTGTATAATTTCATAACTTTTTTGTGGTTTGTTGCTTTTTAATGTTTAAAATATTCTTTGATGCAGCTTGGGAAATTAGTTAAATTATATTTGGAATACAATAGTAACTCCTTTTGCTGTTTATTATTACTAATGGTCGCCCATTGGTTGAAATTCGACCATAATAAATTTTAATATCTTGATGATAAGAACGCCATCTCCATTTCTCAAGACCAACTACTATGTTTCCAAACTGTATGATTATAATTTGTGTGCCATCTCTGATCTTTTATCGTTATCATCAATATATTTGTTTGTGTGTGTTAAATGCATGGTAGTACGTGTAATTTTATGTTTTGAATTTATGCACTTAAAAACATTATCATTAAAAAACATGAGCGTAAACTTAAACGTAACTTCTCCTACACATAAACTATAAATGTGCCAAATTTGTGATCTTTGATTCGCAGTTTCTATAGCGTGCTCTAAGTCAAATGAAAGAAAAACATTTTAATCATGTTACTTTTCAGGTGGATATCTTTTATTACGTTAACTGAACACTGAAAATTGAATTGAATTGAAAATTTGAACACCTTATATTTAAATAACCAATTCTACTTTGTTTAAATGCTTTCGAACTTGTAAATGTCCTCGACCCCAGTTAATACTTAATGTTACTGTCTCGTATCTATACGATTCTGAACATATGTGAAATCTATTAAAATATACTGCTTTATTCATCTTTACCCCGACTTACTGTTATAAATGCGAATGTAAGTTTGTTTATTACACTTTCAAGCGAAAAATGCTTAAGCTATCATCATGAAACTTGTAACACGTATTCTTGGAAATATTAAAAGAAACATATAAGTATTTTGTATATTTTAGTGGCAAATCCTAAAGTATATCTAAGTACTTAATACCAGGAAATAACATCACCGTAAAACCTTTTACGTAATAGTCTGTACAGCCGTGAGACTGAGGGAGATGATAATTTATTCGCCATATAAGTCGTTGATGACCTATAAAAATAATCCCTACGTGTATTAGGGTTGCTTCTGTTACATTTTTATTAAGGAGTAAGGACAAATTATGTATATTGACTTTTAATTTATTTAACCGAGTTCAAAAAAAAGAGGAGGTTCTCAATTCGACCGGTTTATTTTTTATGTACAACGATTTCTCTGTGGTTTCTGAACCGATTTACGTAATTCTTTTTTTTGTTTGATGCGGGATAGTTTCGAATTGGTCCCATAAACATTTGGTTCAGGGCCTGGGTCCACCTTTAGTTTTTATTCTATGAGCATTGTTTACCTATTTTCACCTATTTCAATGATTATTTTTATTAAATTAAATCATATTAGCAATAAACTTAAAAGTATTAAATCTATATATTAATACGAGATGCCAAAACTTTGGACTACTTTTTACGAGAATTGGCATACTTACAGTTTATGTGTAGGAGAAGTGCAGAATTTTAATCTTTTTTAATAATATACCTTATTATTAGTTTAAGGCTTGGTTATTTTTTGACGTAGTTATTTTTATTCATATGAACCTTCGACTGTTACTGACGATAAAAAGGATTAGCAAAATAAATAATGGATCCATGCAATCCATTCGTAATGCGATAAAAAAAATAAGAGATTCATTTATATTTTCATTCATTCATTCAATTTGATTGATTTATTTTAGTACGTTTAGCGTACACGAACTACCTAACTCCACCGATCAACTGCGAGGCACGCATTTGTGTCAACATTATTTACGTGTCCGCAGTTCTGGGCCTGGGTGTTAATTAAATTAATTTTGGTATCTATTTTTATCGTTGACTAGCATTCATAACACAAGTATACAATCTGTTTTAACCCCATTTTACGAAAATTGCGCGGACGCAGGAGAATAGAATTTGGCACACTTATAGTTTATGTGTATACATTTTTATCACAATATATATAATACATTATCCACACTACTATTCATTTGACACACACAAACAATCATATTAATGATAACGATAAAAGATGGCGAGCTAAAAAGTTTGGAAACAAAGTATCCTGTTTCGAAAAATGAAGATGGCGTTCTTATCAACAATTAATTAAAATTTATTATGGTCGAATTTAGACCAATGGGCGACCACTAGTTAGCTTAATTTGGGGTTAGATTTATTTTGTGTAGTTTGTCAAGAGACATTTATTTATTTATCATAAGATATTTAATTTTAGCACTTGCTCTGTGATTAGGTTTTCCTTTCTTTAAAAATTAAAAAAAAACTTTAAACCCAAGCACAAGGACGCAAGGGTTCCAATCCTTTCTGGGCGAAATTTTTTCTTTCTTAAAAATTTGTAGCTATATATTTATACCTTTATTAAATAAATATTTTTTGATTTGGTAACCCTGTCAAATACAACTTTATCTCAGTCGCGCCTTAATTCTCCTATTCCCCGCAGAAATAAATTCTGTCTTCGCCTATTAATTGTGGCCATAAAAGCGACGTCGCGGGATGTCAATTATTACTTTAGTAGTTATCTTAGGGCCCCAATTTTGTATAGGAAATGTCGTTTTACGGCTGCTCTCAGAGATGTCAATTATCTTTTGATCAGTCATTAGGTCGACATTTCCCATACAATGTTGTGACTTAATAATAGATTTAATGTTAATAGACATCTTTGTGTGCAGCCGCTTATGACTGATTGAGAGATAATTAACGTCTCTGAGTGTGTCGATTAAGATATAAGACTTTAGTAATACTTCGTTAAAACTATTTTCCTCTTAGCCAAGGTTAGAGTTTGCGTTATCTTTATTCTTAAATATGAAAATCAATTGCTATTCGTTTGTCTCACTAAAACTCGAGGACAGCTGGACCGATTTGGCTTATTTGCTTTTGAAACCTTCCGTTTAAAAGATGAAAAAAGGAAAAACTAAGAGAAAACTATGAAAAACATTTCAATTTTCTACGTACAAATAGAGCTGGTGGAACGAAGTTCGCCGGGACAGCTAGTAAATGTTTGTAACAATTTATGTTAGTTACCCGTTATTTCTTTGTCATCATAACACAAGTGCCTGCTAGTGTAGTGATGTGGTTTGGTGGCTATAGGTAAATCTTTTATGGCTTATCCGGTTTTTTGGATGCCATAGATGAATTGAGAAAACCGGAACACTTCTAAAATCCGTTTGTGTGTCACAGCCACTTAATTCCCGAACTTATAGAACTATATAGTTTAGACTTTTGTAGTTTTATGTATTCTGTGAACCACCTCAAGATTTTTATATATAAATGAAAATGAACTGAATTTCATATAAGTACGTATTGAGTAAAACTAGTCAATTCCGTTGGCTTTTTGTACAATTTTTCAATTATAGTAAGCAGGTTTTTTATGATATTGGAAGGCCATCAAGCAAACGGATCTCCCGATAGTAAGAAATTCATGCTGCTTTAAGAGTAGAGACACCAAAGGTGGTAATGGTGCATTGGCGACCGAATGCCTGTTAGGCCTCGAGTAAAAGTAAGTTAACCGGCTACCTTACCCTCCGAAACAGAACACGTCAACGACAAGCATTGTCGCTAGGCGGCAGGAAGATTAATCAAGGGGAGACGCTGCCAAACTTTACTACCTAGTAAACAAAATACTTTTAAACTAGTAGTGCACAAGTGAAATATTCACGGAAAAAATAGTGTAGGTATTGAGTATTTCCTCGTTGCCGCCAAATCTCACTAAATAAGCTCGAGTAACGTGGCCACTGTTTTACTCAAGACCCTGACATGACTTTTTATGTCGACATATGATTAATTTTAAATAACTTAGGCCTGATTTTGCTAAATCGGGAAACTTGTTGTGGACATAACCTTACCAATGGCAAATGCTGAAGACGCCCATGCCAAAATTTATAAAAAATAAAAAAAAAGCTCAGAGCGTTGGCTGGCTGAACAATTTCTGTAGCATATTCGGATATACGGTCAAATATTACTCGCTGCATTCAATATAAATCCATAAACTATCCTTGTTGCTGTTAGACATTTAACGGGTTAGTCCGACTCGCACTTGGCCAATTTTTTGGAAGGTAAAGAACCAGACTAACTTTCTAATAAAAAAAGTGTGTGCGATTCACACACGATAGGAGTGAAACTTCAGTAAATCGACAAAAGAATGAGATGAATATATATTTGTGCCTCTTACCTGTCTTTTTTCCGTTTCACCCGTTTTGAAATCACAACGACTCTAAAGAAGTTTCACTTCAAAAACACATCGTGTTTGTAGATACCAATAACGAGAATAACGTGTTGCTGATTTAAGCTGCGTTCCTATAATCAACGAACCGTAATCCGTTAGTATAACCTTTGGTTGTTTATCTAAAAGCAATAAAGCATTGCTCATACTCGTACTCGTACACAAAATGGTTCGAGTCAACAGACGACAACGAACGAGCGTAGATTGATTTTTTACTATTCGTACAAAAACTACATTCGCAAGTAAAATGTTTCGTTTCTTGAATACATGAACCAACAAGCGGGTTTTTAAAGATGTGTTCTTCTGTAAACTGTATCTACCAAAATGTTTATGCAGCTTGAATTCCAAAGCCTCAGTAATAATAAATGGCTACTTAGTAAGAGTTACGTTATGAAACACGTAAGCCGGCTCACTGGACATTTTGACCCAAGCTTCGACATTGACTAGGATCAGATGATTTCAACACGCACGTCACGATCTAAGCGACCCTTTTGGTAATCGTGACTAGGGCTGTCACCTACTTTGTTTCTAGAATTTATATTAATATTTTTATGACGCACAAGATATTACACTGGTCAACAGTTAGGGGTTAGGTAGCGAGATTTCTCTCATATTTCAAAAACTTTTTTACGTATGAGCAATTTTGGAAGGTAACCTTATAAAACCTTGTTCAAGATGCCTTAAATATTTACGACGAAACCGATCAATAACTACCGTAAAACGAGGGTCCTTGATACCCAATTATTAATGAATTGTTTGCTTGTAAATAATTAAAAGTCATAATTCATTACAAGCCTGTTATTATCGTTCTTGTTCCAAAAGTGTAGTTTTCGGTCTGTCACATACATAAAGGCACTTTACTTTAGACCTTTTAGATCTACAGCATACGCATTGAAATATGCTCTGCAAGGATCTTGAGATTTGGCACTCGATCCTCCCTGCATACTCCGTAAGGGACTTGGCGTGAAGATATGTATGTATGGTAAGGTTTGACTGCCAAAGAATTTGGATAAAACTTCAGCATAAAATAAGATATATTAAGCACCTTTTGCACCAATTTGATATATTATTATGTTAAAATAAATAAATTTAAATAAGTTGCAACCCTATTAAAAGTCATAATTCATTACAAACCTGTTATTATCGTTCTTGTTCCAAAAGTGTAGTTTTCGGTCTGTCACATACATAAAGGCACTTTACTTTAGACCTTTTAGATCTAGAGCATACGCATTGAAATATGCTCTGCAAGGATCTTGAGATTTGGCACTCGATCCTCCCTGCATACTCCGTAAGGGACTTGGCGTGAAGATATGTATGTATGGTAAGGTTTGACTGCCAAAGAATTTGGATAAAACTTCAGCATAAAATAAGATATATTAAGCACCTTTTGCACCAATTTGATATATTATTATGTTAAAATAAATAAATTTAAATAAGTTGCAACCCTTGACATTGCCTTTGCTGTTTATGTAGATAGTATAGGGTAAGACATTTCTTGTTAAATATTAGATAATCTCTATACGGCAAGGGATGAAAGGACATAAATCTCAAATAAAGTCCGACTTCTAAATAACGTTTAGAGAATAAAATATTAGTGTAGAGAATAAAAGAGGACAAATTTGATTTTGGACTCGCCTCTTGTAGCAGGAGCAAGCATGGATTTGAGATATATTATATTTTCTTTTTATATAAAAATCGGTTTTTTATATAAAAATCGGTTAAAAAAAATTACATATATTTGTAATTATAATGTTACATTTAATTTTAAATGCACTCACAAAATCGTATTGGAATGTATCTCCATGGTTAATATTTTAAACATTTCGTCCCTCTTTTACTTTGCCCAAACTATATCAAAATTTTGACAGCTGTCAAATTTATGAATGTATTTTATTTCTTACGAGCTGTAAAAAGTTAAACAACTGCAGTGAGTAAAGGAACTGTTTGACTCTATGGTTAGACGTGGTGGTGTTACATCCTTAACTTAGATTACGGAAATTCATTGGCGTTTGTGGTACCATTAGGTACCATACAAATAAGTTTGCCCCCTCTTACATGAAAAAGCTACGAAAAGTGTATATAAATAAATAATCTAAAAATCACATTAGTCCTGTTTAGAATGACAACATGTACCAAATATCTTTTATATCTACGAAAAAAGCTTTTTTTAAATAGATCACCAATTTCTTCCCGTTTTTAAATGATCTGCAGTGTCAGGCCTTAACCACGTTTTCCAATACATTAGTTCAGCCGACCGTAATAAATGGGATGTACTCGTACTATCCTTTGCAAATTCGATGTTGAGTTTCGAATATTATAAACTAGCTGCGCCCCGCGGTTTCACCCGCGTAAGTCCCAATCCCGCGGGAACTCCGGGATAAAAAGTAGCCTATATGTTATTCTGGGTCTTCAGCTACCTACATACCAAATTTCATCGTAATCGGCTTTGTAGTTTTTGCGTGAAAGAGTAACAAACATCCATACATCCATACATACAAACTTTCGCATTTATAATATTAATAGGACTATTCGTTATTTATGATTGTTCACAACTAATAGTACCATTAAACGAAGATAAACTGCGAAAATAAATGATAAACATGACAGTTCATGTTTTAAATACGTTTTCGAAAGTAAAAGATTTAAGATACAAACAAACTAACAGACGCGGTTGACGGATACAGGGTATCTAGATAATGAAAGTACACTGCAAACTATCAGACATAAAGTCGCGGACGTCACCTTAAGCTTTCGGACGACTGAAAGACATCTGGCTGGATGTTTTTGTTAGCTGATAAAAGTATCTTCACGATATCATATCCTGAAAAAGGCAGGTAGAGGCACAACCTGGCAACCACGACTAGCCGAAGATACTAAGTCCCACAATGTAGTAGGTGGTAGGTAAGCCTATCGCCATATCCAATCCCGAGCAATATTTTTTTATTATAAAGTTGGAAAAAACACATTTTCATTTCATTGCCCGACTCGGGAATCGAACTCAGACCTCACGAAGTCAAGTCCAACACCTGGACCGCTAGACCACAGATGCGACAAATTTGTCAGCTAATGTTGCCAATAAGAATCTAATAAAATATGCTAAGCCGGAGTTTCAATTTTTCCAACAAAAATAATTTAAAAAATATGCTATATACCATTAAAACCATAACCGTATAGTAATTATGTACCATCCATATACCTACATCCTTGCAAGTATCTATCTAAGAACGGAGCTGACTAAAGACTAGTTCCAATTTTTTTGTTTTCAACTTGTTTATCTGCAACCCTAAGTTCAATAAGTATATTTACCAAGCTATTCGATATCGATAAAAATAGCAAAACATATAATTTGTTTCATAATTTTAATTTTATACCAAAAAGTATGCTATATGCTAGACAAATAAATACGCTAAACAACCTAAAAGATGCTTAATTGGGAATAAAACATGCCAAATTGGCGACATTGTAATGTCAGCCGAAAACATCCGCGGACGGTATAAACATAATATACTTATCAGTAGCGGATGTAAGGCGCATCCGTAAGCCACGATCGTTATTTTGTTTCAAGCTTTAATAATAAACGCTAGAATTATTTTTAAATTATAACGTTACCATAATCATGTCAGACCAATGTCGGTACATTTTTTGTAGACGGCAGAAACGGCTACGTCCATGTATTTAAGTAATTTTCTCTCGTGAATTCCTTTAGTAATCGGTATAAAAATTAGCCTATCACAGTTTTCAATCTCCAATCTCCTCACATCAAAATTATATTACATAATTTAGGCGTAGTAAAATTACAAAATCTGACTTTGATTTCAATAACGGTATCGTTGAAGTGAACCAAAATTTAACATTCGTAAATCAGCTCTTTAAAAAAAACGTTTCACAATTGACGGAGAAACATAACATTCAAAAAACTAAGTCAAACCTATGACCTTCTTCTTTTTCCAAGTTGGTTAGAAAAATTTAATGTTACGACGAGTAATGACGAATTACACGCCTAATATACCTTTCGCATTTATAATGTTAATATAAATGACACTGCGACATTTCTAACGAAAATTCTTCAGAGAACTTAGCTATTACGAAGCTCAGAAAGCGTGGATCAAAAAAATATTACGAGATTACATAGATGCCTATACACATTCAAACACATAATTTCCCTCCCGCCGTTAAACAATAATTGCCTCTAGCGAGTTACAATCTAAACCATAATATAAGGTAGAAAATTAATGTTCTTTGTTGGAATATAATCTTACATTTACTCAGCAGGCGGTCATTGAAGATCTGAAGACAACCACTTTGTTCCGCGTGATTAACGAAGGCCAAGAATGGAGATTAAATATCTTCCTTCAAGGGATAAGATTAATTCTTATCAGCCATGATTTTTCGTATGACTGAATAAAGCTTCGATGTCTATTTCAGAGAGTTCATTATATTCTTACCACGAATTTCCGATCTTGATAATAAGTTTTTAGACATTCTTTTTGATAACATAATTAATCTTTCAGTTACAAGTAAAGATAAATTACAAGTCATTTCTTATAAACTTCGTATTAGTCTTCGTCTATGTGTATAAATAAAAAATATCTTCATATCCCCGAAGATATAGGCAAAGGCACATCAACCAACGTATAAACGACTAGCCGAATACACCAAGTCCTACAATGTGATAAGTGGCAAGCCTATCATCAATCAGGCGCATATCCAATCCCGGGCAACGCTAATTTTATTAGAAAATTGAAATTATACATTTTCTATTTTTCAGGCGCATATCCAATTTTGGGCAACGTCATTTATGTTACAAAATTGAAAATACATAATTTCTATTTTTTATGTTAAGACCCGGGAATCAAACTAGAGATCTCAAGCAGTCCAGTCCAAAATCAGACCGTTAAAATACAGAGACGATAAATATATGAACAATTTACTGTAGGAAACTGGAAAAAATGACATCAAAATAGGAAAAGCAATACTTTAATTTCCCCCCTTAAGAGTATTATTAACTGCCAATGTCAGACAAGTATAAAGTTCGCGGCGTCGCGTCGGTTGAAAATAGTTATGTGTAACATCATATAATACAGACATGACTTTAAGTTTTTCTTGAAAATAATACGCGCAATGTATAAACAGAAAGCATTTAAATAAATTTATTAAAATTTCTGATTAATACGCTACTTAATGCGCTAAAGACTTGACCTAAATGTGGCAATATGTTTTCTTTAATAACAGAGCAATTAATATTAAATTAAAAATGAAAAAAAAAACTATACAAGAACTTAAGTTAAATCAGTTAATCTCCCCACTTTTACTCCTACAACTTTTAAACGGCTCAACCAATTTCCATCAGACATGTCTAAAAACACTCGCACATAAGTTACCTTTAATACAAAAAAAACGAAATTGCTTCCGTTCGGGAGTTATGATGCCAGAGACAGACAGATACGTCAAACTTACAGCACCCTCTTTTTGCGTCGGGGGTTAAAAAATAATTTTAAGAAAGTCCTCTAAATTAATTTGGAAACAAATCTGACCCTAAAATGTTCTGACCTACTTTGGCATATTGAAAATAAATCTGCTAAATTTGTTAAAAAAAAATTAACTATTCATACCTTGCAAAGTATGCGGAAAACCATCTCAACTTTTGTAGAGTCACGTAGAGATTCGTCAGAAAAGTTCACCTATTCAATATTTTTCTACAAAGTTCTTTCCTCGTTTACATAAAAAAACGGGTCTATAAATTATACACAACTAAAATATTATGCTCCGCTATAAAGGCTTAAATGAATAAATAATAAACTGTTTGCATTGAAAATATGTAGTCGCTAGATTAAACTTTAACGTTTCTAAACTTTGGAATATTTAGCATTTTTTGCTGTGGTAATATTTTGTGATTGTTTTGAGCGGTTTTACTTAACTCATTTTTATACTAATGTAATAAATGCGTGTCTTTCAAAACGGCTAAGCCAATTTTGATTAATTTAAGTATCGATATAGAAAAAGAAATACGTTGCTTTTAACCGACTTTAAGGGAAGGGGTTATGTTTGACTCATGTATATTATCTGTAAATTGTGTTAATTGATTTCTCCGTCATTTTCAAGCTGTAGAGTTACCCTCAAATCTCGATTTCATGCAAATTGGTAATTGGAATCGAACACGTCATTTTAGTTACCTACTCTTGAACATAACACTAGCGAACTTTCAACATTTAGTTTAAAATAAGCAATAAATATTTTTTCCGATTCGTTAAATTTTGTTGGAATTAAATGTTAATATTCTGCTGTACTGTGTTCAAGAGTACCTAAATTAACGTCTAGAGTCATAAATATAAGAACCTTTTATTAGCGTGGTATTTATCTACGTATGTGTGTAGGGGATTCTTGAAACGTGTTTTAATTATGCTTTACGGCTGGGTTTAATTCAAAATTCACACATTTAACAAGGGGCTATCACAATATTTATTTAAAAAAATAGATTATCATTGTCAGAATTTTTAGTATGCCATATCCTGTCAATCCTAAAATATTCTTTTTTTGGAGTTTCATGTATTGAAGATTTATGCAAAAATCATGACAATATTATTCCTCTTCAAAAGTTATATAAAAAGTTCGAGATTGCTTATTATTATTAACAGCAGTTTAAAATAGTAATTCATTATTTGCAAAGACATTCTTATAAATATGGTGTTAATCCTTATCCAAATAAACATGTTATTGATCAAAATAATACAATTTTGTAAAAAAAATATTCTATGATGCCAATTCGTTTCATCGAACGTCTTTGGAGACGATCAACATCAATCATCAACCCTGCAACAAAATAATTAACCACATACACATTTTGTTTGTGACATACAAGTACACGCCAGGCAGTCATGACTCATGAGGAACGAAAAATTGGACTGCCCGACGACAGGAGGGATTCTGCGGGTAACGCTTTATAATGTTTTTTATTATTAGGAAATTTGTCTCCTTGTTGCCCTTTCCAAAAAACGATGGATCAGATTCAATAAAATATACAATTTTATTTTAATATGATGTATAAAACAGTTGAATATTTGTTACTTTGTACTAATTGCGATTGTAAAATACTACAAATTAAAATAAATATTAATTTATGAAACTGAAAAAACGCACTTTTGTAGCTATCTTAGTTAAAAATAAGACTTTTTTAGTTTTTAGTGTTAGTGTATTTTTTATAAAAAAAAATCAGCACGGTTTTGACGGTAAAATTTCTTATATTTACACTTTATTGTACCTAAAAAGCAAAAATGCACAAAAAAAACACAAGAAGTAAAGATGCCCGAAAGGAGAGCTTATCTCAAACCCGAAAAAAATCTGTCAAAAAATGGAAAGTATCGAGTATAAAAAACCATATACGAGCTATACATCACTACATAGCATAAAACAAAGTCGCTTTCTTTGTCCCTATGTCCCTTGTATGTTTAAATCTTAAAGACTATGCAACGGATTTTGTAAATTAGTAATTGAAGAGGAAGGTTTATATGTATATTTCATAACCTTGCGAAGCCAGGACGGGCCGCTAGTAAATAAATAAAACATGAACATATTAATTAGGCACGTTAAAATAAAATATGTACAATCATTTCTGAGCATTTGTTATTGTGTCAACGAAATGTAATGTTTCTTCAATCTTTTCTTAAAAATAGGCAAAGAATATCACGAACCTCGATGAGAAGGGAATTCCATAATTTAACTGATTGAAAAGTAAAAGATTTAGAATAACAATGGGAGGGCGAAGCGGGAAAACGAAGTACTGAGCTATGATTGGAACTCCATGGGGATTGGGGAGTTGAAAAAACCTGGCCAAGTGCGAGTTGGACTCACGCACGAAGGGTTCCGTAATATAAAAAAATACGTTTGTTGTATAAGAGCCCCCATTTAATATTTACTTTGTTGTTATTTAATTATTTGTTTTAAAAGGTAATATACAAGTAAATATTCTATGACAATTAGAAGCGTTTACCTGTTACCGTTTTTAATACTGAGCAAAATATACGAAAAAACACGTTTATTGTATGGGGATTATTATTTTTTTATTTTTAGTATTTGTTTTTAAAGCGGCAACGTAAATACATCATTTGTGAAAATTTCAGCTTTCTAGCTATCACGGTTTATGAGATACCGCCTGGAGACCGATAGATCGACAGCTGAGGTGTAGTAATAGGGTCCGTTTTTACCCTTTGGGTACGGAACCCTAAATGGCTCCTAAGGTATGAGGGAGCTGACGGATTGTACTCGTACATAATATTGTAAAGGGGATACAGAATATGCAAATTCCTGTAAAGACGTATAGGAAGCCATTTGAGTTGAGCTCTAAACATGGAGACGTGATCGTACTTACGAAGATTAAAAATAAATCAAATACAGGATCTTTAGAGCAGTTGTCATTTCCTTATCGTTTTTTTTTATTTAAACACACAGAAAATTGTTTTCTTCTCTTTACTTCAGCTAGATACAAAAACATGTTTTTTAGTTTTATAAATCATTTGTTATTATAGTGATATCTCCAGAAGTTCCTGCGGCAGAGCCAAAAATAATATGATTGATTATTCTAAAGTTTCTATTTGCAACTGTCTGGTCAAATTGATTAGTGAACACGCCTAACGAAACTGATATTTAGGCTTCATATCATACGGAGCAATTTGTTCGATGGACATGCATAAGAAGCTTTAAGAAAATATTTAAAAAAAGCGTGGTTGCTAGGTTTTTATTGTTGTATCAACTATATTTTTTCCTTGTGTTGGTCCGGTTGCAATTATTAAAGTGGACTATCTACCTCACTGCCAGGCAGTTTGCAAGAGGCTAGAATAGGTATCTAGACCGCAGGTGGTGTGCTGTGCAGCAACTTTCCCTGGTAGGAATTTACCGTCTCACCTATTCCTGCCGCCATATTGACTCTTGTCAAGTTCCGATCCTGAAGGTAGGGTAACCGGTATTGGACAACTAACGACGCACCAATATAACGATATGCCAACATTACATCTATTATGTCTATAGACCATGTTTGTATAGAAGTATCTTAAGAAGCCAAACTACGGTTTTTAAGATATTTTTTTCTTCCATTGTTTTTTATTCTTAATCTTTATTATTTATGCGACTGTGCGTGTTGAAATGCTATCACAGGTTCAGTTTAACTGTTAAGGCACGTCTGCATTATAGCTAAAATAAAATCCCAAAATAAGTTTTGGTGACAACTGTTTATTGAACTTGATGATCAGCGAGAACACACATACATACATATCCTTACGTCAAATCCATTGCCGATTGCCTAAACTCTAAGTCTAGAAACCATCCGTCTGACTGTCACTTTGTTTGTCTGTAGCCTGCCTAGAACCTTCTTTATTCCGTTGTCACGTTCATAACAAACCTGCCTAGATTCCTCCACATTCATTACTCTTTTCCTATAAACTCGCTAGTTTCGTTGGCTCTCGACACCACGCATGGATAAAACGTATAATGATGGTAGAATGTTGTCCTTACGAGTCAGTGAGAAACAATTGTGTTTGTAGTTATTTGAACAATAATGTTTGCAGAGTCGTGTCTGCTAATTCCCTAAGCCGTGTGACATTTGCCTTATTTACATACAACAGTATTCGTCTCAAGTCAGCGTGTTATATAAACAATTGAGCTATCACTTTAAATATATGTAACACAGAATTTGATGTAAACAACTGAAGATAACAACATAAACAACTTCTTTAAGATAGGGCCAATTTAATAGATTAATTTTTTAATTTGCCAATTTCTGGGGCCGGCTAAGGCTACTTTTAGGTCATGCTGCAATGTTTTCCGTATTAAGTCTTAATAACAGTCATTAGTCACTATATACAAAGTCATGTCAAGGTCTTGGATAAAGCGGTGGCTTTGTTACTCAAGCACAGAGACGAATTACACATACATACATATCTTCACGCCAAGTCCCTTACGAGGTAGGCAGAGAGTATCGAGTGCCAGACCTCACGATCCTGACAAACCTGTCTTGCTTCCTTCACATTCA
>NJDD01000194.1:530172-574530 GCA_002245505.1 Calephelis nemesis
ATCAACCAAAACTCTTACATCCGTTCTGGCTACATCTCTTTCAAATACCATTATTTTTGACAGAGACGAATTAATTGTAGTAATTGAAGTAAAAAGAAGGTCAAAAGCAACTTAATGTGTGTGAAGCCGTGGACAATTGCTAGATTAGCATATTATACCCATCGGAATACATACTTCTAATCTGTGGTGTAACGCTCGCTGACTGCATTTGGAACAGTGAGATCTGATAAAGATTGGGATTCAAAGAAAGAGTTGGTGTGTGCGAAATGCGAATGTAGATGGATGTTTGTGGCCGGGGAGACCTATCACATAGTTTGATATTCCACGATCAAATATATCGAATTATGTCCGAGGGTGGTGACAAGAGTCTCCGATTCTGGCGTTTTTGTATGAAATTAATGTGGAATTTTTGTATGTAATTAATGTGGAAGAAGACAGGATCGTGAGGTTTGACAACGTGGCGGAGGGACTTGGCGTTAAGATATACATGTGTGTGTGTTCTTTTAATTTGGTATGCCTCTGTCTTTAACTACATTTTCAGTAGTTAAGGAGTTTTATGTAGTAGTACTAAAACGTCTTTAAAAAATATCCACATTTCAACATTTGAATGTAAAAAAGATGCCCTAAATACAAAGGAGAGAAAAGAAACAAAATTCAGCGCGTGTAAATCCATTCAATGAACATAAAGTTTCTCATATCTATGTAAAATCAAAGCAATATTTTTACATGCGAAAAACATTACCATTGCTACCCGTTACTAGATCCAATGAAAGAAACGTTTCAGAATCGAATATAAAGTGAAACGGAGTGAGAGAAAAAATAGAAAACTCGTGAGTGTGAATGAAAAAGCAAGCTGCATATCGGTGGTTTCAATTTCATCTCCGACGCGACAATAAGTAAAACCTTTCGAAGGGATACAATATTCAGATTTGTCGGGATTTATGTTTGGATACAAATCGAGCAACCGGTTGCAAGAGAATACTCCAAGGGCTTCACATATACAAAATGGATACAAAGCAGAAATACTGGTTCTAAATATTGATATTTATTTTTCTCTGGACACTGGAACGTGCGTTTATTGTAGTAGTGATTTCCTAGACTTTGTAATAGAGGTGACAGATTTGCAACAAATGTGTAAGTAGTTATTATTTTTTTTCTGTGCATAGAGTAAAAATATGCATGATAAGTCTGAAAGTTTGTATGTTTGTTTGTTACTCCTTGACGCAAAACCTGCTAAACCAATTTTCATTAAATCGGGCACACACATACATAGAGGGTAACTTAGATTACCATATAGGATAGTTTTAATCCCTAAAATATGATCCTGTGAGACCATTCACCACGCGGGCAACCCCGCGGGCAACAGCTAGCAAGTCATATATTTAAACACTTAACTTTATTGTAATGATAATAAGTATATGGTAGACGTAATAATTGCCGACTCTTAGCCAGGGCAAAACTAGGTATGTGCTTTTAGAAATCTAAGAATTCTTAAAAAAGTGAAGCTACACTCAGCCAACAAGCACTTAGCGATCCAACAAGCGATCCTGGGTTCAATCCCTGGGTCGGGCAACAGAATAAAAATAGAAAATGAGTATTTTCAATT
This sequence comes from Calephelis nemesis, assembly GCA_002245505.1. Classification (NCBI taxonomy): domain Eukaryota; kingdom Metazoa; phylum Arthropoda; class Insecta; order Lepidoptera; family Riodinidae; genus Calephelis; species Calephelis nemesis. Next base: position 531,779 of record NJDD01000194.1, read on the forward strand.
TTCTATTAATAATATACGTGTAACGTTGTCCGGTTGGCTTGCCACCTATCACATTGTGGGTTCCCTGGTTGTTCCTCTTTCTACCTCTTCGGGTAGTAATCTTTGAAAAAAAATGTAAAGCGTTTAAAAACCATTTCGGTCACAATTTATTCCAACATATTCTTTCGTCAGCCTTCATACATAATATTCATATCAAAATCCGGCCATCCATTCACAACTCTCACTCTTCTTTTTTCGCCGGGGGTTAAAAGTAAGGTAAAACATTGTTGAAAACAATTCATAGGGGAAAGGAAAAACCTGAAAGCGTTGTTATAATGCTTATCAAAATTCGAAACAATTTTAATTTTACCGGCATGTTTCGAAAGTAAAAGTATGCCACAAGTATTCTTGATTTTTATTCAGCTCGTTAACGTTTTGCCCGAAGTTGTGAATTTAAAGTATGTTTTAGATTTTTATTTTTAACGTAATTTTTGGAACGGCTCTTAACTAAATTAATTTTATACTGTTTTGATATAAATCTATTCTTGAAGACCTTTCGAGAAATAACAATCTGTCTTATTGATAATCACAGAGTAACGTAGGAGTAAAATGAAGTGGATAGTCTCTATCACATTGTAATAAAGACTTTACTGCCCTGCTAAAATAAAAAGCATAAGTCAACATTTTAAGAAATCAGCTTTACTAAACTTTTAGACTCAGCAAAAAAAATGAGTTTTTTTCTCCTTAGCTAATCATTGCGATATTTCGTATAAGTGACGATTTAGACAAGCATAAGTGCATTATATTCGGGTGTTTCCCCTGAACATTTTTTTGCTGCGTTCAAAAGTGTAATTAAGCCGATTTCTTAAAATTTTGACTTATGCTTTTACTTCTTAGCAGGGTAGTATAATACCATGTTGAACCTTGGAGTACTTTATTAAACACGGAGTTATTAATGAGACGGTATAAGTATAAATTGTAAAACAAGTGGTCGTCGTGTTTGTCTGTCTATTCGCGATGTTCCGAAAACAGATTTTCCTAAAGTTCACCAATCGATAAGGTTTCAATGTATTATTAATTTTGGTTTTTCGAAATTTTGTTGAAATATGAGGATATCTTTCTTTCTTTCTTTCTTTAATTCTTTATTGTACACAAAAAGTAAAAAAAAAACAATCATATAAGTAAAATTATACAAAAGGCGAGCTTATCTCTAAAAGAGATTTCTTCCAGCAAACCCAAAATAGAGAATCTTTTGTTGAATATGTTAGGAAACTCAAGCCCATTACTATTTTTCACCAAAAACACTGTCAAAATTTTTACTTTAAAACAACATAATGTATAGGACATTGTTTCTTTTAAATTGATCTACAAAAAAGTCCGCAATGGCATAAATCTATTACTCTCGATATTCTTGGACTTTACTTGAATATTGATGTGCTATCAAGTCCTGAAGTTAAAATGTTACCGCCAGTTAGTTTCAGATATGTTATATAAATCGTACTTTTGTGTAAAAGGAAGCATTTTTCTCGTATTAATATATTATAGGTGACGATTATAAATGTCAAATAACACCTACGGTGAAATGTGACGAAGTACCCAAACTATTAAACTAAGTATTCAAAAGTGATCATCGTTAAAAACATTAAACAATACAATCATTGGTGTTTATCAATAGAAATCTTTGACAATATTATGAATTTAAAAATTTGAAGACTGATTGCAAGGCCTATAGTGGATTGAAAATTTATATAAAAAACTATATTAGTTAACTTAGTTTGTAATGAAATGGAAAGATTTAACTGTTGAGTGTGAAATTAATTATTAAAATCAATATGGGCAATGAGAATAAATTGAGTTTTCAACATTGGTAAATACTCGTCAAAATAAGTGCGCGTGTAGTCGCGGCGACAATCGTAGCGGCACGCGCGTTCGCCGCGCGGGGCTCTGCCAAGCTGGGCGAGCACGCTGCGATGCTCGCAGTCGCGATTTGCTGCATACTCGTGTTGCTGCTCGTCTTCATCATCCTGATCATTGTCGTCGGGCAAAACATGGAAGTCAAGGGTGGCTCATAGCGACGAAAAGGTAAATGTAGTATATTAATTTGCACAGTAAACTAAGCAACGGAGATATCGGATAATAATACAAAGTATTTAAAACGGGAACACCTGTTCGTTTGATTTTTGAAAACTTTACATAAAAGTTTAGTAATAAAAACAAATTCGGTTTTGGTTTCTTTTAAAAATTGTCTACAAGCCGGCAATAAAAAGTTCAACTGAAGACATGTTGATATTAATGTTAAACATTTCTCAATACCTGTGTTCACGTAAAACGATCTAAGGATAAATTGTTCCTTTTAAGTAATTTTAAGTTTATAGGATATCATAAAAATATAGTAACGTAACTTTATAAACGGGGGTCTTATGATTTTAATTTTAAAAAAGCAAACATAACACTTACAGACATATTCAAATAGATATTAATAATAGAAGAGTACATAAACTTGATATATCACTTAAGTTTGTTCAGCATTGACTAGCTGAGCCAAATTTTAGCTAAGAGTATATAAACAACATCTATTATGTTTCGCTAAATCTACGTGACCAAAGCGAATGCAAAGCAGGAGTGTATTCCGCACGGCGAACACTGCTATAGTTTGTACGAGTATATGGTACCTTGCTTACTTACTTGATCGCGACGAGGAATTACAGTGCCAGTAAAGCACGCGTCTTGTGGTCAAACGTGTGTACTGATACTTACGCGTTGACGCTCAGGTCTGCTTGAAACTTTATTTTTATTTCTCGGGAGTCAATCTAATGTAACCATTCAAAGACGAAATATGTTTGATCTAAGGTTTTGGATAAATAAACTTTGTTTTCGAAAAAGTACATAATATCTAAACTACAGACAACTAATAGTTAGCCAAAGTTTAAAGGCTTTTTACACTTTTCTAATATCTTCTGAAGTCAATAATTATAACGTTAAGTTCCGAGGTTAACGTTAATAAAGTTAATTATAACGTTGAGTTTCACTGAAGATTGCCGTAACTACGTAACTTCACAGGCACAAGCGTAATACGTACATTATCATCTTAAAAGATGGTAATTGTATAACTATTGAAAATATAGCAATGTCTAAGTGTTTGTGACATCTTACCAGTTTTGTGTATATTTTGGGTGAGTTTAGTAAATATCGCCTCAGTGGTCTAACGCTCCGACGTCGGACTTGACTTCTAGAGGTTCAATCCCCGGATCGGGCAACAAAAAAAATAGAAAAATCTGCATTTTCAATTTTCTAATAAAAATAACGGTTCCCAGGATTGGATATGTGTCCGGTTGGCGATAGGCTTGCAACCTATCGCAGTGTCTTAGTGTCTTTAGTGTCTTCGGCTAGTCGTGGGTGCCTGGCCCGGTCTCTGCCTACATCTTCCAGAAGATATAGTCGATTGGATATAAAAATCTTTGATTTTTGTAAAAAATATTTTTATATTCTAGTCAGTATAAGTCTTTAAGAGATAATAATTTAATATAATTTTGACTGAACATATAGGAATGACAGCTTACCAGTTTTGTGTAATTTTAGCACAAAACCTTTTTATCCGAGTCAGAATAGATAACGTCTCGACTTAATACAGTAAAAGACATTTAGCTGAACAAAAAGGAATGACAGGAGAGGAAGGAATGTTTGTGTCAGTTCACCAGTTTTGTGTATATTTTAGTAGAAAAGTTTATTTGATTCAGAATGGAAAACTTTACATCTGTAAGATATATATAATTTTATAGCATTTTAATTGAACAGGGTACTGATTCTGTATCTCAGTTGCCAACTAAAAATGAAAAAGTGTACATCAAATAGCTGTCAGACATTTGTGTTTGCTGTCTCTATTGTATTTCTGTTGGTCACTGGAAATAGCAAATATAAAACACGTAAATTATAAAACACGAATGTAAAAAAGTTTATGTGACGGATATTTAGATTTTTGCAAATGTTTGTATTTGGAATTCTGACGTTAAAGGTATTTTTGAGCGAAACTAGGTAAAGGTGTGGACGTGTTTCTAGGAAACACTTTGTACGGTTAAACCTTCCTTGCTTAGTTGTATTTTTTCAGCATAAGTACGTAATTCCGGTCCGTTGGTTGTTTTACACGTATGTGGCTAAAGTATTCTTAATTTGAATCTGTTCCTTTAAAAGTTGTTGTTAAGCAGTCAAGTTATCAATGGTTACGCGTAGGAAGAATAAGTATTAGTAAGTACTTACGTACAAAACTCTCAAACTCTGTTATTCGCTTGCAAGAAAAAGTCAAACTTAAGATGTTATATAAAAATAACTACGTTAATTAAAACCGATTTCACAACTAAAAAGTAACCGACTTCAATTGTCATTGTAATAGTGTTATAAACTATCGTTATTTGTAAGGATGTTTCAAACGATATCTCAAGCGACTCTAAATAAGCGGTTGTCAACTTGGGTTCAGTCTCCCAAGTAATGTCTTTTTATTATTTGCCATTTCTATTTCTTTTGTATGGCGTTGACTAATTATAAGGCAGGAAAATTCTTTTGTGGAGAAATAAACTAAAAATCAGCACAATACATCAAACAACTAGATCGACATGCATCCGACTTCTAGCATATGATACCCAGCAATGAATATTTTAGGGTAAATGTGGATAGTGCGGTTATTATGTACAATTACCGGAAACTATGCATAATTACCAATGCTCGTTGTAAAGGTTGTAAGAACTTTCGAACTAATCACCGGCAATTATGTAAAATCACTATGGCCCTTTAGTAAATAATAATAAAATCAAACATCGGAATCAAATGTTCATTAAAATAAAAACAACTATAGTCTTAATTATAACCAAATTTGGTTACAAACAACATCAGTCAAACAATAATACTTCTCAATTATCAAAAGGAAAAACCTTCTGTTTGGTTAAACTGTCTGGTGTTATCTAAACTACGGAATAACACTCCCCTTTGTTGCGGAAAACTACTCGCAATTTAAAGTATTCATTTTCAGTTTAATTAAAAAGAACGTGGTTTTAGAAAGCCAAAGTGAACTCGTAACTTTTAATTAAAATAGCGATGTAGAGCGTTTTACCAATTTGTCAGTTCAACAGGATTTAACTACAATCAATTAATCGATACTAAAATTTCAATTGCTTTTAACGAAAACGATGGTTTTAATCACGTCTTTTAATTTGTCAGCAATTTTAGTTCCGTGTTAGTTTGACCTTTTATGACGGGAGGTAGATAAAACTACTTTTATAGATAGAGACTAGAGAAATCTTCATTGGCTGATTCTGCCGTATTTTTAGACGAGAATCGGTATATTACAGGGTGATATGAATCGGTACTACACCAGGGTATTCTCCATGTTAGGTAGGTAGATATTTCCTAGATTAAGAGATTTTCTGCAAATGTATAAGATTGTTCTTTTTGTAAAGGAACAAGATTACCGATTTTGATTGCACTTTTAGTAAATTTGATTTTATAATACAATATGTTTATGTGGCTTTTTTAATTAATTAGTTCGCAAAATACATTTAAACATTTTTGAAAACTTTTTTAGTTTCTGGGACAGGCATTTCCTCTAGTAAAATTGAAATTTGCATCAAAATAAACAAAAATTAAATAATAAATAATTTTCAATAAAAAAATTAATAATAAAAATAATTATGTTAAATAAATATTTAATAATATAATTTTAATAATAAAAACAATTTTGTTAAATAAATAAATATTATTGTTAAATAAACATTTAACAAAATCGGGTTTAAATTATTCAAAAATAGTCATAAGTCGTCAAAGAATATAAGGGTCACGTAAGGGTCTTAAGTAAAGTCTTGGCCTCATTAATCAGGCTCATTTAGTGTGATTTGACAGCAACAAAATACAAGTTACACTCATTTCTTTATGATTATTTCATTGTGCATTTTTTATGAACAAAATTGATCATGTGTCCCCCAAAATTGATTAATTTTACTCAATATAAAGACAACATTTAATAATAATGAAAAAAAGTAAGACCAGCTTTTCTTTCGATGGCTCCAAAACTCGAAATTTAACAACATAGAAGTAAAAAGTAAGAATTGCAAATTCTCTTGCAAATTAACAAGTCCCTTACAGAGTAGGCAGAGGGTATCGATAATGGAATCCGGTATTTGATCATGGAATATCAACCTGGGTCTCCCTGGGTACCTACATCCATCCACAGTCTGCTTTGTTAATCTTTCATCTGTCATCGTTTCTACATGTTCAAACCAGCTGAGCATGCCCTTTCTCATTTTACCACCAACACTTTCTTTCAATCCTACTTTTTCACGGATATCTCTGATACGAATGCGGTTAGCGAGCGTTACACCACAGATTTTTCGTAGAGCTCTCATTTCGTTCGCATTCATCCTATTCCCAGGCTTCTTCTGACATACCCAACTCTCGTTTCCATACAACAACGTTGAGATAAGCACAAAATTATGCTAAGCGAGTCTAGCACTTCGACTCAAAATCTTGCTATGAAATAGCTTACCCAGCACTCGATTCATACTGTTTCTGCACACACTATCCTTTCTATATCGGCGTTGTACCTTTCGTTCCTGCTAAAAGCACAACCAAGACATACAATTTCAATTGACATTCAATTGAATTGTAAATCTATATATATAAAAATCAATTGCTGTTCGTTAGTCTCGCTAAAACTCGAGAACGGCTGAACTGATTTCGCTAATTTTGGTTTTGAATTATTTGTTCGTCTAGGGAAGGTTTAAAAGTTAAGAAAACAGGGAAAACTGCGAGAAAATAGGAAAAACAACATTTTACTTTTTCCCATACAAACTGAACGGGTGGAACGAAGTTCGCCGGGACACCTAGTGTAGAGATAAAAAAACTGTAAACAACGGGTGAAGCCGCAGCCAACAACTTGTTTCATCTAATTATGTATGTCAGAAATCCCGCAACAATTGTTTGTTAGCTTAAACATTATTTAATAACATAAAGTGCTGAAGTTGATCCCTTCTCTGAGATATTACGAAACTTTATGAATTTCATTACGCCCAACACACGTCAAACTCGCACCAAATTGTCTTTGACATGTTTTTCTTGGTATTAAAAAAGTTATGTAACATCCGTCAAATTATGGAATAAAATAATTGTGATTGGATATTCACTGGCGTGTTTGCCAAGAGTATTCGCATGAGACTGTATTGCATTCTGATAATATTCATCATTTATTTCAGAATGACTCCATATTAAGAGTTAGGATAAAATATTTTAGGTTCTACAGAAGAGCTACTACAAATAAATAATAAATAAGTACATAAATATTCCTAAAGAAATTAAACAAATTGATCTTAACCCGAAGTAAGTAAATTATGTATTACGTTGCGTTGTTACGTAAATATTAAAGTAAGTAATTTAATTGTTCATCACAATTGTCGCCCCCAACCCCCGGGAATCGAACCACTCACGATTACTCGGTGAAGTTCGAAGTGTACGCTAACCTCTCAACCAATTAGACATTCAAACAACTAAAAGGTTGACTTTTATGCCGTTGGTTGCTTTTAGTTAAGGGGTTGATGTCACCTCTCAATTTGGGAATATTTTTTGGAGGTAATAAATAGAAATAGATAGCACGGTAATAAATAGATTGACTAATTCAGATAAAACTTTATAGAACAAAAATTTCTTCAATTTACTCAATCTATCCATTATTTTAAGATTAAAAAATCCAAACCTCATAAATACTCGACAGAATAAAAAAGCTATGTACTCAATATCATAATCCTAACTCCTTTGTTTTGTTTGCTACTCCTTCACGCAATCAACAGTTTAACTGATTTTCATGAAATTTGGCACACACGTAGCGGGTAACACATAGGATAGTTTTATAACGAAAAAATGTCCTTGTAGGACGATTAACCACGCGGGTAACAGCTAGTTCTTATATAAAAGAAAGTCATTTTAGTTGCTCTATTTATAACTCAAGACCGGCTAAACAGATATAGCTGAAAATTTATGGGTAACTTAGAACTAGGTAATGGACATAGAATACTTTTTTCCCATTCTACTGCTAGGAAGCTAGGAAAAACATTTTCATTTTTCCCATACAAATTGAACGGGTGGAAAGAGTTTCACTGGACCTGCTCCAGCGAATCTCTTTCGAGAACGTAACGTGAAATATTTTTTAGGATTAGACGACCCCTCCTTCCAGTACCACTTGTAGTATATGCAAAGACCCCCCCTCCCCCTTCAAGTTATTACGTAGTAATTATTGTATAACGTAGATTATCGTGGACTTGCTCGACAACTTCACTAAACTACAAACTGCCTCTGTCTGTTTTCAATCAGCTGACGTATCAATATACTTACGTCAGCGCTACCAGCTGTGAGTTTGACAAACACGCAAAATTGGGTGCCATATTCGAGTGTAGTCCGAAATTTCTATTGGCAAAATCGACGAACAAAAATCTGTCCCCCTCCCTCTCGTGACTGATCGTAGTAAAAATATTTATATTATTTTTATTTTATAGAGTTCCCCTCCCTAAACGGGTTACGTAGTATGGGTACGTTTCCCTAGTATAAAACTACCTAAGTATATATGTTTACCTAAAGTTGATATCGTAAAGCTTCCGTTGTTCAAAATTGATGTGAATAATCCATCATGATGAATAGGCTCTACCCAAATGCCACACTTTATTAAAATGACGCCTCATGTCTGCGAACGTGCCTTTACTCCTTACAAAAAGGTTTATACGAAAACCTGCTTATTGGAAAGATGTTTGAGATGTACGAGCATCTCAATAGCTCCGGGATTTGTGTAATACAGAGGCAATTTGTGTGGATTTTCATAACGTTCTGACATATTTTAATAAGTTTAGTTTAAAAAAATATTAGAAAATACTTTTACAAAAGGTTACTTATTCTAGATGCTCTTCCATCACCTCGGAAAAAATGAGGTTCTCACTTCAATTGTATGTCTATGTTTGTTATCAGTTAACTTTAGTTGGATGAACCAATTTTGATGATATTTTTATATAATAAGACATCGTGTAAGCACGTGGCTTTCCTTTAGTGTGAGATAACCATGGCATATAAAAAATATAGGTATTTTAGGTGCGTCGTTGTCCTGTGGTCGGATTGTTATGTACAAGACTAACTTACCTTTCCCTGGAACATGAGACTTATAGCAGTCCAGCGAGGTAATATCTATTACCTACCATCATACCACCAGTACTCTTATTGATACACATACACATACATACAGACAGAAGGTCCGTTAATTACAGAGAGCCCAGTCAAACACGGGGGACTAGCAGTTTTTATTTGAAAGGTGTTTTTTAATTTGTATTATTCACATTTCATCAAGGTCCAGATTTATGTATATGTTCGTACTTAATATTTTTTTTGTGATATTGGAAGGCAAACAAGCAGACGTATTTCCTGATGGTAAGAAATTCACGCCGCCTAGAGACACAAAGGGTGGTAATGGTGCGTTGCCAACCTTAGGATGTTATGCCTCGAGCAAAAGTAAATTTACCGGCTACCCTACCCTCCGAACCGGAACACGTCAACGGCAAGTACTGACGTTATAGTGTCAGGAATAGGTAAGACGGTGGTACCAATCCCGGCGAGCCGCTGCGGAACTCTATCACCTAGTCAGATGTCACGTAGTTAGTGACTCGCCTTTTACGAGCTGCCTGGCAGGAAGGGAGATGATCTATTCTACAAAGGAGCCCAAACCAAAAAGGGGAAAAAGAAAAAAAATGCTAATTCTTGTTAATATTGAGTCAGGACCAACGCTGGGAAGAGCCGTCTTCATCAAAATATTTTCCTTCTACGAGATATGATATATGCGGCGCTTAAACTTAGAACGCCGTATTAATAAACATGGACTAACGTAGGAACAACAATAAGCTGACATTATATGTAATGCATTACATTGTAACGACCGCCTCGTTGGTCGAGTGGCTGGCGTACACGCCTAACTACTCCGACCAACCGCGAGGCTCGGGTTCGATTCCCGACGGGTTCAGGCATTTGTGTGATGAACATTTAGACGTCTACACTTTCGGGTCTGGGTGTTTATCAAATTTATTCTTGTATCTATTTAAGTATTTCTATGTATTAGAATGGTTGAGTCACAACCAAAATACAAGTAAATAATTTGCTTACTTTGGGGTTAGATTCAATTTATGCTACTTGTTCAGAGATATTTATTTATTTATTATTTATGAAGGCTATGATGTTAAACCTTGGAGTAATTTAATCTGTGTTTATTAATGAGACGGAGATAGTCCCATTTATGTGTAAGTGGCAGCCCTATTCAATCATGCTTATACGACACGTTATCTTCCAGTAGCTACTTTCTGAAATCCTGAAAGCCGTTTATCATATTACGAAGACGTGTGCAGATAATGACAACATTCTAAGCATACCCAATATTTTTTGTGTCTACAAAAAACCCCTTTGCATTTACTTCCTTAATACCTCATAAAAATGAAGTTTTGTGACCTACAAAATCTTTTATTAGATAACAAAAATGAGAACATTTTTACTTTATACAGCATTATTTATCGAGTTTAAATAACTAGAGCAACTTTTTCAACATCCTGTTGTAAAGGAAATATATTGAGATGTAATTAAGATGTATTGAGATATTGTATTGAAATATAAATTTATATTTTGGTATCTTTCTGCAACTTAAGATACTAAGATGTAGAAATGTATATTATAGCTGTAGTGTGTGGTCTCCTGATTATTTCTTTAGAAAGATGTAATGAGATGTATCGTGCTTTAATGTGTATTTTTACATTATAGCTGCCGTGTGTGAAATGCTTTAGACCAGATGAAAGAACCAGCAAATGCCTAATGGATCAAAGTTAGATGTATGTGTGTGTGTGTGTTGTTAAAGGGGTGTTTTATTGTTAAAATGTGTTAAAGGGGATTCGAGAGTGGTTTAGATTGACAATTTAGTCTACTGAAAATTGTTTTTTTTTTAAATTATATTTTTATTTATAAGTAGTTATTGATTTTGGAATGTTTTGCATTGGATCCAACAGACTGCGCTACTATCGGAGCATAAAATATTATGTAGTAGCTGTTAATGTCAAGCGATACGAAGTCTGCTGGGTCAGCTAGTCTGTAGGTATATATAAAATTCAATTTCTGTACGTTAGTCTCGCTAAAACTCGAGAACGGCTGAACCGATTTGTCTAATTTTGGTTTTGAATTATTTGTTTAAGTTCAGGGAAAGTTTAAAAGATAACAAAAAAGGAGAAAGTGAGGGGAAACAAGGAAAACAATGTTTTAAGTTTTTTAATACATACAGAACGGGTGGAATGAAGTTCGCCGGGACAGTTAGTCATGACTACAAAAATACGGAGGGTGAGGTAGCCGGTAAACGTACTTTTGCTCGAGGCCTAACATCCCGGCCTGAGGTTGGCAACGCACCATTTGCACCTTTGGTGTCTCTAGGCGGAGTTTTTTCTCACCATAAGGAAAACCTTCTCTTGTTTGCCTTCCAATATCATAAAAAAATACGCAATTATTCCGAAGCGCTCCTAAATTAGAAAAAAAGTGTCTTCTCGCCCATATCCCCGAAGAGATAGGCAGAGGCACAACCAGGACACCCACTAAGAAACCAGGAAGACACTAAGTCCCATTATGTGATAGGTGGCAAGCCTATCGCCAACCGGGCACATTTCCAATCCCGACCAACATTTTTTTCATATTAGAAAATTGGAAAAATCCCATTTTCTTTTTCCGAGATCGAACCCGAGACCTCATGCAATCAAGTCCAACACCCGGACCGCTAGACCACAGAGGCGATAATATAATAGGCTCCTAAATTAATTGCCCATTTTCCTCTTTTTCAATAAAGAAATAAGTCTCAACGAAAATTTTAATTTGTCGCTACCCTCGACAACATTCACAATAATATTGGAGGCAAACAGTCGGCCATCACGTTCTGTTTAAGCACAACAATTCCAATTTGCTAAACAAATATAGCTTTTCGACGAGTTGTGGGTATTACAAACAAACGCTATTTAATTTTTGAGTATTGTCATTTCTGTATATTTGCTAACTGGTGGAATATTCGTTTTATTCGTCGTTAACTTCGTCAATGAAATGAATTAAAAATTATTTTTGAAGTAGGTACGTTTGTGTACAACAAACGTTTGAAATCAGTCCATTTATTCAAAAGTTGTGATACCGCATACAGACCGACACATGCATACAAAAGTCAAACTTATAACACCTCTCGTTTTCCATTGTGGTTTAAAAAAATAACACAAAACGACAAAACCGGTCCTTCCCTCGCAATGACTCCTGCGTCAAGGTTGTAAGAGTTATCTGGCAAATAGATATACCAGTCAGCTTATCCATAATCACTTTACGAAGGCACGTTCCTTTGACAGTCGATAGAGGGCGCTCTCGAATGGAGTGCTAAACAAAACGAAGCATATTCATGTACAATACTCACTTCGACGTTGGCCACTACACAATGATCGAGACATTTTACATTGACCCAGTTCCGAGCTCTCCGAGTTTTAAATATAAGATAAGTATCAATTTTTGCCCCCACAAGGAGTTTATCGAAGAATCTAGAGAGCTGTGGTGATTCTTTATTCAGGGTTACTTGTAACTATGTTTCTGAATTGAAACTGGGCATGGTGTGAACGAATAGTAAGATGTCCACGTCGTTTATAAACACCAACGATGTGAATGCGATATAGGCTTTGATTTTGTGCCTAAACATGGCCTAAGATTGGCAACACACTGGTAGTGGTGTCTCTAGGCGGCGTGAATTTCTTACCATCAGGAAATTCGTCTGCTTGTTTACATTCCAATATGAAAAAGAGCGTTTCAAGTGAATTCCCTGTTATACAACTTTATTAAAATGAAAAGTTTTTATAAAACAACCATTCAATTAGCGATAAAACCACTAAAAAAAAAGTAAAACTACTAATGTAATAAAATACTCTTTAACTCGTTCATAACTCGTTAAAAAGGTCTATAGAGTAAGTTACTTTTTAACTCGATTGCTGTTGCCCTGATTCTTATCTCAACAAGGGTCAGGGTAGGTCTAGATCTTAATACAGAGCTCCTACAATGGACACATAAAGATTCAGATTGTATTACGGAGCTCAGAGTTCTAAATGTTTTCTCTTTTATACTTATCTAGATATTTACAGAAACAAATGTAAATTTGTTATTATTGTACGATCCAGTATATTACTAACAAGTATAACTTACAAAGCCTATTCATATTTAAGTAAAACATCAAGAAATAATAAAAAAAAGTAAAAAAGGGAAAACAAAAGAACGAACTATACAGTCTGATAAGTCTATGTAGCCTTGACATAATTGAAATAAGTTTGTTTGTGCGTAAAAACATTTATTTTTGTTTTGTGGTAATAAATAAGAAGGCGACTTTCCTGATGATTTAAGATAACAATGGCCTCCTGTAGACACCATACATGTTACTAGTGTTCTCCTATCTATGGTCAGCATGCGTTGTAGCGGCAGGAATTTATATTATAAAATTATTTTTAAGCAATAAATAATCTTGTAAAAAATATGAAACTAACAAATTATAAATATCGCTTATGTGGTCTAGCGGTCCAGGTGTTGAACTTGGGCAGGACAGGTCGGGCAACAAAAAAATGTGATTTTTCTAATTTTCTAATAAAAAAAATGTTGCTCGGGATTGTATATGTGCCCGGTTGGCGATTGACTTGCAATCTTTCACATTGTGGGACTTAGTGTCTTCGGCTAGTCATGGGTGCCCTGGTTGTTCATCTGCCTACTTCTTCGGGGATATGAGCGTGAAGATTCTTACTTATTTATCTCTTATCTAATTAACTATAAATGTGTCACCTGGCTATATTTAAACAGGCAAAATCCAAAACCGTAGCTTTTCCCAAATTTAATCTTCGATTATCTTTAAAATTCAGACACTGCTTTTTATTTAACCCGTTGCCTGTGGCGTTGCCCGCGTGGTCCCACAGGAATATTATTTTGGGATTGGTTCAGCAGATTTTACGTGAAGAAGTAAGGAACAAACAAACAGACAAACTTTCGCATTTAGAATGTTAATAGGTACAGACACTGGTTTTTATTTAACATGTTAAAACATGATAATGTATATATGTTATCTGATTATTTTAGAGGTTGAAATAATGAAAAATGATGGAAAAAAGTGTTTCAAATTAAACCTGACCTAATCTGTGGTGTTGACCTATTAACATTCTGTGGGAGGCGCGAGCTGAGGTCGGACAAAACAAAAGGCAAGCGACAATAGACTACGCCCTTGGTACAAACACAGACGGGCGCAATTTTTTTTATTTTTAAACTATTTTTAATCTACAGCTTTTTGTGAAACAAATGTTGAGTAAATTATAGATTTCAACCATACATCTTCTTATTGTGGTTGGTCTATGGCTGGTTGATAAAGGGGCTCAGGTAGAAAAATATGTTTACCTAACATATAAATATATCACAAATAGAAAGAACATACATTGATTGTTTGTACGTATGCATAGCTTTCGAACGACTGGACCGATTATCTAAATTTTTGTTTTTAAATGTTAGTGGAAGTCCAGCGAACGTTTCTAGCATAAAAAAAATGTGAATATCAGCAAGGAAGCTTGAAGAAAACGTTTTACTGTCTCCTATATAGACTGAACGGGTGAAAGGAAGTTCGCCGGGACAGTTACACAAAAAAAAATCAAAAAATGACAGACCATTTTTTTTTACGAAAAAAGATACATTTGTATTAGGTACTATACGTTATTTGTATACCATGTTATTTTATTATTAACCATTATCATTGCTAGGTACACAACGCTCTTATGCTATAATAATCTGCGTCAAGTACTGAGCTATTTAATAAATAAAATAGTTGGTTTAAAATTTAAACCATTTGTAATATTATAACATTCATAAGTCGCCGAAATATAAATGTATCACTCAACATTCTGCCCATTTGTAGCAGCGCTACGACGTGTCGTAGAACCATGGATTTAACAAGAAGAGATTCAGAGAAAATACATTTTAATAGTGTGCCTGCGCATTGGTAGCAGCGCTACGATGCGACGTAGAACAAGGAATTTAAGCTACAAGCAGAGATTAGAAAACATTTTGAATTATTTCCGCTTATTCGTAGCAGTGCTACTGTATGACGTTGAATCATAAGTTTAACAACAAGCAGTGATTAGAAAATATTTAGTAGTGTCTGCTACAAGTTACAACGCTTAAATTTAACACGCAATTATCGAAGAAACTTTACAACATACTAATAAAGATATAGAAATCTCCAAATCTGTGAAAAAATCTTTATTTATCAGTTATATATTTTAAATATTTTTTCAAATAAGAGCCACGAGGCAGGACTATTTTACCAATAGTCACTAGAGTGAAAAAAATGTAGTTAGAATAAAATAGATAAGTAGGTTATCAACCAAACTTTTACAATTTTCTTGTTTGTAATAATCTAATAAGTTTGAATTTATTTTGATTATCAGATCCTATATACATTTTATATGTATTATATAATACATATATTTTATATGTATTATTTATATTAGTATATGATGCTTTTCTAGAACTAAAATAAATGATTCAAATCTATAAATTTGCTAGAAAAACTTGTTCTGCTAATCAACATAAACATGGATTTAATAAATGTAATATAAATATTGGATCCAAAAGAGATAGAATTAGATCTTTTACTATAAATATATACTATAAATGTAGCCACGCGCTATTACTACTGAAAGTACTCAAGTACATATCTAAAGATATGGCAACTAATGAATAACGAGTATCATTTGCCATCGATGCTGTTCAGCGGAGCTTCGAGCTCAAGTGTTGAATTTAATGATGCGATGGATATGCCGGCAGGAGATCACATTCCCAGCCTGTCATTGATAAATTGATAAAAATAATGGGACACATTCACATTTTAAATTTAAAATGTTATCGCCTCTGCAGTCTATCGGTCGTGTATTTTGACTTCTCCAGCTCCCGGGTTCGATTCCGGGCAACAAACAGAAAATATGTTTTTTTCATTTTTCTGATAATTTTTGCTCGGGATTGGATATGTGACCGGTTGGCGATAGACTTGCTATCACATTGTAGAACTTAGCGTTTTTGACTAGTGGGTATCTAGCCATGGTTGTGTTTTTGCCTATCTATTTGGGAAAAAGGGCGTGAATATACTTGCTTACTTAAAATTTCCTTTTTTCTGTAATCAAGTTTTGCAAATTTTTGAGCTTTGAACATTGATTTTAATAGCACCATTGTTTGACGAGATAAAAAGGCAAAGAAGATAGATTTTTTTAAAGTATATATATATATGTCGCCTATAATTCCAAGGACTATAATGGTGCGTAGACAAGTAAGTTAGGAACACGTTAAACACGATAAACCAAGTACGATACGAATGCCACTAGTCGTTTTTTGTGCATAAGCCAAACATGACTACACTAGTATGACCGCCGATTATGGCAAAAGTTAGTTAATAAGATTGACTTCTCTACTCTATCTGTCAATGTATTTTGTGGACCTAATTATTTCCACGTTCGAATTGTTTATGTCTGTTTTGTCAATCTTTCATCTGCAATCCTTTAAATATGACCAAATAATCCATTTGATGAGTTGAATAGATATTTTTTTCCACTTTTTTTTCTTATAATTAAACGAATTTATTATTTTTACACAATCAAAAATCAAAAGTTACTATTTAGTAGTTGAGTTATGTTGAAGTATGTATACAAGTTTACAATTAAAGGACTACACAAATTTTGAAAGATAATAACGGATCAATATATTTTCTATGTGTTACGTTTTCACAAAAAGCCAGTGTTATTAGAGATAAGGTTAATCTCTAAATAAGTTTTTTTAAACTTATGTTTGGAAGTTTAAAAAAAAACTTATGTAAGAAAGTGTATACTCGTACAGGAGACGAACGCGTTTGGGGATAGACGCTTTAATCTCGCCTTCAAATTTGTAATGTATTTTGCTATAATTTTTGTTGTACTATTTATTTAAGTTGTTCATAAGTCACATTAAATTGTATTTTTTTTATTTTTCTAGCTAATAATATTACGATTAACTTTGAAAAAAAGACAAGTCCGCTGAGTTTCCTTCGCCAAATCTTCTCAGTGTGGCCGCGATTCCGATCCGGAGGTAGTTTATAAAAATGTCAACGCCCACAAGTACCACTTGCATGGTAGACAATGTGTAAAAATCTGAATCAATGAAGTTTTTTTTCTGATTCTGATTCTTTCGATATTTGAAATAAAAAAATACTTATCCGACGCAAAGCACAAGATGCATGGATATAACGTAAAATTGGCACAATATCTGATTATAGGTTAACCGCAATCGCATGTGCAGGCTGGTGACGTAATGACGTAAATGTAATGTGAAGTACGACATATCGTAGCAATAATTAAAGCACTTGTACGGACCAATTTTAAATGTTTTGTAAGTAAATATAGCAATTTGGCAATAATATTTGAAACGCAGATTAATTTTAGCGTTATCTTTATTGTATTAAAATTCAGCATGTCTTTTTAAGTCTAAGCTGTATATTATACTAGCAGCCAGTTCCAGCTTCTCACGGGTGGACAAACTTCTATGCTATTTATACCTATCAATTTTCCTTTTATACTAACTATTTGAAAAACAGCATCAAAATCCGTTGTGTAATTTTAAAGATCTAAACAAACATAGGAGCAGACAGCGGAAAGCGAGACTTTTATATTATGTAGTGATTAGAACAAATAGGTATATACAATAAGCAATAGGTACGAAATTGTATGGGTATTATTATCAAATACCCTTACGAGTATGCGAGGGACATACATTAGCAGTCAAAAGGTTAATAAAAGACGTTTTAATATTCAAACCAGAGAGCCATGAAAAACTGGAATTAGAAAGCGACCCATTTCTTTGAGTTATGTGGTTTCCTTTGTAATTTCACAAAAGTACTGTTTCTGTTTCAGTTTGTATGTATTACTGACCCATAGCTTTTCCCTCATTTTGCGAAATATCCAGTTCAATGAAGTTTTAACGATGCTGATAATAAGTAAGGAATGGAACAATAAATTATAATATTATTTTATTGTAAATTATTTAGTGAAACCTAGTAATCTATTAATACGTGATGCCAAAACTTTGGACCCCTTTTTACGAAAATTGTGTGGACACAGGAACATAAAACTTGGCACACTTATAGTTTATGTGTAGGAGAAGTGCAGAACGTTGATATTGTTCAATAATAATGCTTATAAACTACATGAAATCAATAAATAAAACATTACCCACACTACCAGCATTTGACACACACAAACAAATATATTGATGATAACGACAAAAAATCACAGATGGCGCACTAAAAAGTTTTAAAACAAAGTAGTTTGTCTTGAGAAATGAAGATGGCGTTCTTATCAATAAGATATTAAAATGTATTATGGTCGAATTTCGACCAATGGGCGACCACTTGTACAACTAATTCGTTGATTATTTCCTTGGCTTATTGAATTTTGTTCTACTTTGATGTATTTTATGCTGTATTGGAAATGAAAATTACATTATCAATAGCGTTCCCGAAGCTTTCCATAGAGTTTGTTTCGCCCGTGAACTATCAGATTTCACGAGTTCTTCCGCGAAAACATCTTAATAATTAGGAGTATATTCTTCTGGCCTGTATCAATTCTGTGGTAATCGAATCTGAAAAAAACAAAATGTATGTCTTAACAATTCATAAAATTTGCATCTTTACCTACTACTTTTTTAGGGTTCCGTAGCCACATGGCTAAAACAGAACCCCTATAGATTCGTCATGTTTGTTTGTCAGTATGTAGTAGATGTATTCTGCGAACCGCATTAAGAATTTCATACAAAAATGGAAAGAAACAGTAAATATCGATGGTTCCCCATACCTATAACTAAAACTCACAGTTTTTTTTTATAAAACCTACACGTATGGGTATCAACAGATATATTTTCAAAACTGGTATTTAGGTTTCTAAAATCACTTTTTCATGAGACAGTTTTGCATGAGAGCCAATTCCAAAATGGTAAAACGTGTGACTGTTACTTTTGAAGTAAAAGAATCATAAAAGTAAAGAAATATATTATGTACATTATATATCATGTAAACTTCCACTTAAAATTGTATTTTAATCGAAATCTAGTAAATAGTTTTTTTTTACGTAATAAATCGTGAACTGCAATTTACCTTTCATTCAAACGAAGCGCGCGGGCATGTTCCCGACTGCATTTACTCGTACTCGAGCAGGCAGACGTATGAGAAGATCTTGTTTGTAATGTTACTTGCAGTAATAATCATGTAATCAATACAAAAACAGTGAGTAAATAGTACATGAATAATTAAAATTACTTTACTTACTCACTTTTTTTAATTTGATTAAAACCTATTAAAATATTTGAACACCACAAGTTGGTAGAATATGTTGGAACGCTTAAATAATTTTGTAACATCTTTGTAAAACTCATATTTCACAAATATATTTTTTTTCTTTTTTCTTTCTTTGCTGCTACGGAACCCTTTGAGTTATGGGCGAGTCCGACTTTCACTTGGCTGCTTTTTTATTTGCTTTTTCGATCGATTTTAATAAATTAAGGTTTTTAATTGGTTCAATTACTTAAAACGTAAAAGCACGACCCAATTTGGTCTACTTATAGAAAATATATAAAAACGGTATAGGTTTATTGAACATATATTTTAGCTGTTATATTAGAGACACCTGCAGATTCTCACCAAGTAGGTGCTTAAGCTAAATTTAGTTAATTAGAAGGTAGAACTAATTGTCTTATGGCAGTGTCTAATGTAACTAAAAAAATCGATAGAAAACTTCTCGGTTGTCTGCTACCGTATTTTTAATCCAAAATAAGAATCCAATTCCATTGTATGATTTTTTTGACAAGTATCTTTATAAAATTTATGTGGAAACACTAACCTTCCCTATCCCTAAAATGGAATTGTTAAAATCTTTGGTTAAAGGCCGAGTGTTTCTCTTTTTTTGTGAGTTTACATAATAATGCCTATGCAATGCATACATTTTCATATAAATATTCCTGGCCAATATGTATTGAAAATACGTACTAATATGTACTTCAACTTAAAGCATGACGAACATATTTCATAGAACCTCGGAGTTATAATCTGATTTTTGAAAAAAATAATTATCGAATTGTGATGTGGTATGAAATGGAGTCGGTTTTTCGATGCGCTTGAATTATTTCGTATTCCTATTATTAGCAACTGACTTCCAAAACAAAAAGAGGTTCTAAAATCGGCAGTTTAATATATTTTTTTGCTGCTGCTATTTTTAAAATTGTTCCTGCGGATATCCCAAACATTTTTGTTGGCTCTGGACATTTTTTACGCATATGCAAAGAAAGTTTCACTTTTTTGCTGTTTTGCTATATTTGCAAGTGTATTATAGTTTTTTAGATAGGCAGCACTTATTACGTCTTTAGTGTTTATTTGTTCGCTGTATTGTCATACCTTATTAATATTATTAATGCGAAAGCTTGTATGTTTTTTGTTTGTTACTTCTTCATGCAAAAACTGTAGAACCAGTTTTCAATAAATTTGGCATACACTTAGAGGGTAACTTGAATTTACATACAGGATAGGAATAGGATAGTTTCTAGCCTCTTCAATAAGCTCAGAGTCGCTCAGCATGCTATGAAGAGAGCTATGCTCGGTGTTTCTCTGCGAGATATGATCCGTAATTCGGTGATCCGCAAGAGAATGAGAGTAACCGACAGTTCAGAGTGTCAGCAAGCTAAAGTAGCAACGGGCAGGCCACATTGCTCGCAGAACCGATAACCACGGGGGAAGAAAGGTTCTCGAGTGGCGGCCTCGCACCGGAGGACGTAGTGTTGGACGACCTCCCACCCGATGGACTGATGATCTGGTGAAAGTCGCGGGGAGTCGCTGGTTACAAGCAGCTGGTGACAGTGACTTGTGGCGCTCTTTGGGGAACTGTCCAGCAGTGGACGTCCTATGGCTGATAATGATGATGATAGTTTTTATCCCAAAAAACATTGTCTGTAGAACCATTAACCGTGCTGGCAACGCTTCGGGCACTAGCTACTAAAATAATAATTTAAAAATTGACATCTCGAAATGAACATCGACTACGAGTAGAAAATGCTGAAAATAATAAAATTGCACGGCAGTTAATAGCCGGCGTCGGGTGAACAATAATCAGTGTGGCACGTAAAAGCCGACCTTATATTGCGAAACTTGATGACGGCTGCGAACTTAAACTACTTTAGTTCGCAGCTTTTTCCCTTAATTTATTCCAACGGGAAAAACTCGACCTCACAGCCTTATTTTATGCTAGTCTGTGTTTCATAAATTGTAGGGACAGTTTTGGCTTTTTAAAAGCTTATATGTCATTATTTTAGTGAACAGATATTTTTTTTTATATTCTATCTTCCTTATGTACTAGTTATTAAGTCTTAACATATTATGAAATCGGCGTTTTTTCGTACTGACCACTTCAATCACAAATTTTACCTCTCTCACCATGGATGTTATAGGTGATTCGTAGTCCTGTGGCCATGATGTTAGGCGTATTGTGCAAGTCTACCGGCTACCCTACGCTCCGGACCGGAACATGACAGTCATTATGGCGGCAGGAATAGAAAAGGTGGGGGATTTCTACGCGTGCACGTTGCTGATCAGCACTCTATAAAAACTTGAAATTTATAACATGAGGCTTCAATAACAAACGTAAATTAAGCTTCTTAAGTTTGTGTTGGAACAGGGCAAACAACAGACAAGCATTAAAATTAGGCATCAAGATTTCTCCCGTGTTGGTTTAGGCTCCTTTGCAAAATAAGCTACCTACCTTCCTGCCAGGCAGCACGTAAAAGGAGGAGGCAAAGACTTACCTTCACTAGCACTGGGACATCTGACTGGATGGTAGAGTACGCAGCGACCCACCCGGATTGGTGTACCTCCTACCGTCTCAAGATTCCTGCTGCCATATCAGCGCTTGCCGTTGACGTGTACCAAGGTGGTGAATAAACTTACTTTTATTCTAAGCCTTATCTATCATGACATGAAGGCTTCAGTTTGGTAACGCATTACCACCACCGTTGGTGTCTCTGGTCCGCGTGAATTTCGTACCACCAGGAAATACGTCTGCTTATTTGCCTTCCCATATCATAAAAAAGAACAGAAGCGAAGATTAATTACGGGCAAGCCCTTGACAAATTCTACCGCCTAAGGATTGTAGAGACCGATGATAAGTTCGTCTTCTTCCATTTTATAGATATAAAACCTGTTAACCCCGTCGGGGTTTGAGCGTCCATTTTTATTTTATTACAATTTATATGAATATTCATCCGAGTTAATAAAATCCATTTACGAGCGTCCGGGGCCCCGCCATTTGATGAAATATTAATATTTAACTGATTTGATCATCAGGGAAGCAAATTTTTCGGAGAATCTGATAAATCACTAATGGAATTTCATTCGCTCCACTATAAATCGTATTATTTACAATGGCATATGGCACACACACATACAAACACAAACTTATAACACCTCTATTTTTTTGGGCGTGAAGATACTCTTTCTTGTCGGGGATTAAAAGATGGATATGTTGCTATGAAACATGTTCATCAAAGGAATTCTTTTACATAAGAGCATTGCGTTTTTCTATTTTTTTAAATTGAAATAAAAATTGCGAAATATGGGTGTCAAAAAGTTGTTACAAAAACATTTAATTATACCATTACATATTCTACCACATTGTAAGGCTTACCACATTGTAATGAATGAATCCCCATTTCGCGTGGTCATTGCATTACGCCTGAGCGGGTGGACCAATTTTACTCTTTCTTTTTGGCTGTGTTGAGAAAAACAATGCTTTAATCCATACATACTGTTAGTAGCTGTTAAAGTCAAGCGATACGAAGTTCGCCGGGTCGACTAGTTTTAAATAAAAATAATTAATCCTGAAAAGCATATCCACTTAACACTATTGCATTTCGTTTTTGTATTACGGCTTAGAAGGTAGAATAAACTTGCATCTGCAAATGCAAGATACCTCATGTTAAAGCTATAATGCACAATGTTCCCATAATATAACATTTGAAACAATTATACTCATTTTCCTGCGATCTTAACTGGAGGATAAAAAGTAACTATATAGTAATTTTTTATTCCCATCCTGAGAAAAGCCAGAACAAATTTAAAAAATTAATATAAATTTGCAGACCAAAAGCAGCCCCGAAAATGTTATTTATTCACGAAAACACCTTTTACTTAAAATACACTTATCACGGTTATGCGTTTTGAATTACGCATGTATTTATGCTTTCCACATTTTCTGGGAAACGTTTTTAAATAGGCGCTTGGATAAAAGCTCTTGCCACTTGTGAAATAATTAATGAGATTCAGGTGTTCCAGCGAGATAGCAACTTCGCCATTTAAGAGGCATTTTATAAAGTTAGCAAAGTCAGGACATTGCGACAGCGCACATTAAAAATATTGATCTCGTAAACGTCATATACCTGCTTTGTTTGTGTCGTGGTTTCTGTCACACCTTCAACATACATATGAAACTGATAGTTATGATTAACATGGTAGGTCTGTTTCAAATGTAAAGCGAAAAATTATTATTGACCCTCAGTATTATGCTAGTACCGAATGAATCCAAAAGCGCGGGTTTCGTACAAATACACTAACTATAATGTCGAGTTTATTCAGAGATGTACTCTTATAATAAGTTAAATTACAGGGTGGGGCAGATTATACTGAGCTGGCAACATTATAACATTATTATTATAGTACATTTATTTAAAGCTGACACGTCTATAAGCCACTTCTATGACTAATGACTAATTTTATTTATAAACAATATAAAAAATTCTCATTTTTCTTAGTTATCGCATCACGTCTGAAAGGTTAGACCAATTTTTCTAATTTTTTTTTTGTTGTTTTAGTGGCAGGAAACGTTCGTATGAAAAAAAATCAGAAAAATTGCAGAGAAAATATGAATTGAAATATTTTACTTCAATTTTTTCGATGCAATCTGTTAGTTAGTAGCTGTTAATTAAATTAAATTAATTAAATTTAAGTTGGTAATTTACATATTTCTCCCTAATTTTTGGGGAAACAAAATGTTTATATATGTTACTTTATGGATTAGGTACATAAATATAAAGTTGGTAGCTTTATTTTTATGTACCCACTGTATGGTTATAATTTTATTATACTTAGTCTAGGTTATTATGAGTAGTCAATATGTCAATAATAATCGGTTTAAATTATAAATATTGTTATTTTGTTATTATTTAGTTCGTTATATTGTTAGTTTATTTTGTGATGTAGGTAATTATTTGTATATGGATAACTTTATTTAGGTAAGTAACATTGACGTATTTTAAGAGTAAGATGACTTACCTACAAAATAAAAATTATTTGAATTTGAATTTAATTTCAACTAAAATTTTCTTAATTTAATACATTTTTATGGCAACATGACAGCAAACACAGCCCCGTAATGGTAAGAGCTAACCTCAACCTAAAAACACTATAGATGTTGTAGATGCATGGAGCTACTCTGTGGCCAGGGTGTTAGGCGTTTTGTGCAAGTCTAATGAGTAATGGCTACCATCCTTTCCAGACCGGAACGTGATATTGTCATTGATAGTGACACCTTTAACATATTGTTAAGTAAAATTAAAAAATACTTGAAGTCTGTTGATAAAATTTATGTGACACTATCTCGGAATCATTCATCAGTCAATCATTCATCAATCACATCAGCTATCTTTCAAATCATAAAAACAATTGAACTAGGTTCCTTGTTGTTTTACTTATCTCATATTTATTTTAACTAGTGGTCGTCCATTGGTCGAAATTCGACCATAATACATTTTAACATCTTGTTGATAAGAACGCCATCTTCATTTTTCAAGACCAACTACTTTGTTTCCAAACTTTTTAGTGCGCCATCTGTGATCTTTTATTATTATCATTAATGTATTTGTTGTTTGTGTGTGTCAAATGCATGGTGGTGTGGAAAATGTTTTATTTATTTATATAATTTACTTTATAAGCGTTATTAATTGAAATATATTAGCGTTCTGCACTTCTCCTACACATAAACTATAAGTGTGCCAAATTTCATACACTTCCGTTCGCGCAATTTTCGTAAAAAGGGGTCCAAAATTTTGGCATCACGTATTAATATATAGATCATGCGCTTGTCCCGGATCATGTATTCCATATCACATAAGCTTACGTCATGGCATTTATAAGTCATAATATGTCGCCTGGTTGTCGTTAACCGACTTGTATACAGCCTGCGACATCTAGACATGTAACCTCACATACATTCGCACGTCCTCATCTGAATATGTCGTAAATATGCAACTGCTACGAGATAATGGTCCATTATTATTCCACCCATTTCTAATCCTCTTCACTTTATGTGGTCACTAGTTATATCACTTTATCAACTGTTTCTTCGTGACCTTCATTATTGAAGTTGCACGACTGTAAAAAAATATGAGAAATTTTGAGATACGCGCACTCATCAACTGATAAAAGTAACCGTCTGAAGATAGTTGCTAAACAGATAGAAGCAATAGTCTGAAGTTAGTTTTTAAGCTCTCTCATTCGTTTTTTAACTGCCAACTTAGTTATTTTTTAATTGTTACGCTAACTTTTTACCTGCGTACACAAGTACACACTCTTTTTTATAGGTATTTGTATATTTTTATGAAGTCATTTGAGTAATCGAAAATAGTACCATAGTAGGTACCAGTTAACATTTTCGAAAATCAAATGTCGTCATTATCAGTTCAAACATAAGGTTTGATTGCCTCTGTCTATTGTTTCGGTGACACAGACGTGAAGATACTTCCTTTCAGCATTTCTCCCGTGATTGAAAGAAAAATCCAGAATTTTGTAAAGAAAAGAAATACCTGATCTTAGACAAGGATTGAACCTGCAACCTACCTCTCTCACTAATGACGTTTTGCTATTTCATCTTTAATAGAGGGGAGGTTGTTTCTTACTCTAAAGTTTGTGGCGATATTCTAATGTACTTACAAGTCATAATATAAGAGAAGACCTATGTAGGAAGACTAAATACATTGATTTTAGCACTTGTTTCGAGCTTGGAATAATTTTCGCATTTTTTAAGAAAATAAAAAAAATCACTTTAATCAGGGTTTGTACCTCAGTTTCCTTATCGTTTCCCGCTGACGAATGCTCTAACTAATTAAGCCATAGAGGATTTAAATCGAATGCTTGATTACTTTCTTATTTCTAAGAAGATATTGGTCTATCTTCTTATGTAGTGTGTCACTGTATGTTTATAGTTACACACATTAGTCGATTCAAACACGGACACCTCTAAACTATTTGATACCTGCCAAATGTAGACCCATCTGCTTTCATAACACAACAAAACTCGGCCATAGGACGCTAATCATCGCATATTTTTCTTTTTTCTATTCATTACATAAGATTTATAATTATTTATATACGTATATATATTTGGCATTGCTTAAAAGCACTAGGTTTTATTTTTGAATGCCACCTTCTTTGTCGTTCGCGTAGGCACATTTTTTTATGTATTAATCTATCTCAAAGCTTCGTTTAAAATAATCCATGTTACTCAATAGATACATTTTTAATTTGTATTTAATATATTTTTTTAATGAGGGATTTACATGCTTTGCTTGGCAGAACATTTATTAAGAAGCCTTATTACAGTAATTATGATAGAGTTTGTATAAATTATCTTTTACGATAAGTAATCTATAATATAAAAATAAATGACTAAATGTGTTGGTAAGCGCATAACTTCCGAGTGACTGAACCGATTTGGATAATTCTTTCTCTTTTGTGTTAGTTATTGTCAGAAGAAGGTTCTTATGAAGAGAAAAACCGGGAAAATTGTAGGGAAAATGGGAAAACAATACTTTACTTTTCCCATACAAACTGAAAGGGTGGAACGAAGTTCGCCGGGACAGCTAGTTAGCGATAAATGTTTAAGTTGGATAAATGAAATTTTAGCCATTATCTAAATTCAAGTCGAAATTAGGTAGAAAAAACTTTCACAATCACCCTTTGTGAATAGAGGCATAATTCTTAGGAATTTCCACGCCATGAATCACGGACAAAGTTAAATGTATTAACGAAGACCAATGGCTCTCGAAATTATTTTTTCCAAGTTTCCATTCTTAAGAAAGGAAATGTCTATCTCCTGTAAAACTAGAATTGCCAGACGCAAAGCTTTTTTGAACACAATCTAGTTATTATCGTTAGCATCGTCGACAAAATCAATAACCATTAGGGCTGCTGATATCAAAATATCTTACCAATTATACCAATTCATGTAACCTCAACCAAAATAGCACACGTAAAACATAGAGCCTCAAAAAAAAAGCTAATAGACATTGAACTACACAAACGTGTAAATAAAACCTAAAAATATAAAAAAAACAATAGAATAGAACCTAAACCATGTCAGCCAGAAAAAACAAGAAAAATTGAGTTTTGGCGTATTTTTTTCGTAATTATTGAGTTTTGTGTTAATTATGAGTAAAATTAGTTAATTTAGGTGGGAATCAGTTTAACTTTGTTCAGTTAAAGTGCACAGGTGAAATAATAATGAAAAAAATAATGTATTGTGTATTTACTCGCTGCCGCCAAATCTCACTAGATGAGCTTGAGTAACGAAGCCACCGTTTTACTCAAGACCCTGACACGACTTGGTATATAGTTGCCAATGAACATTAATAATAATTAAATAATAGGGAAAATATGGCAGCATGGCCTAACGGCCTTAGAGGGCCCCAGAAAGGTGCAAATTAACTAATAATAATAACAAAAAAAAACTTCAAAATAAGCAAGTTGCTAGACAACGAATTCAATGCATGGAAATGCATTAAAATATCGTAATTAAACCTAGAAAAGCCGATGAGTTGCTAAGCATCGCTTTCACAGCGATGATAAACCTATGCCTCTTTTGTCTGGGAAAAGGCCGTATGTTTATAACACAGCAGATCCTGGTACAATTTATCACTCAAAAGACAGAAGTTTGCCAGTTATCCTCTAAAAAGTCTCTCTTTATATTTTTCTTAACTCCACAATTTGAGAGCTATCTGCCACAACAGGTATTAGTAAACTTAGCGATAGCGTATTGGTCAGTTTCGTGGTCTCATAAAAGCGAAGGCTATAACAGGCTCTAGGAAGAGATCTCATCAGGGCGAGACAATACTCAAAACTCAAAA
This sequence comes from Calephelis nemesis, assembly GCA_002245505.1. NCBI lineage: Eukaryota > Metazoa > Arthropoda > Insecta > Lepidoptera > Riodinidae > Calephelis > Calephelis nemesis. The sequence goes on from NJDD01000194.1 coordinate 560,069, forward strand.
AACATACAAAACACAAATACCCATGTCATTTATTAAAAATGTTGCTCTCGTCCCACAATCTGGAAAACCCCATCGTTAATGTTTCTTTTTTTATCTTTTGGCATGGACATCAGCATCTGCCATTAGTTAGTTTTCACCAGGTTACCTGATTTAACAAAATCAGGCTTAGATTATTAAAAATGTTATGTCACTTCGACATTACCATGAGTTGGTATAGACATTCGATCATTTACATAACGAAATCTATAAAGATTTTAGTATAAAATTTAGCTGTCTATGCCTATTAGTAGCAAAATGAAAAAGTTATTAATATTTTTAAAAACATGTTCAGATATATTTAGTATTTTCCATCGTCGGCGCTTGGTAAAACTTCCAAATATTGATATGTATTTTTAAATCAAGAAACACTTGTACTGTTTTCGGTATCACTTCTAATTCAATTTGAGTAGTTTAAGTTCTAGCCCTGATGATGATATCATAAGCGAAACGGGTAGGCTATTTATGAAATAATAAATTATAAGTGATGCGTAAAACAGTACAAGTGTTTCTTCATTTAAACATATGAAAATGTTCATAATTCATTTATTGTTTGAATATAGGTACATAGCAAGTTGTTAACAAATTTAATTTGAACTCTATATTCTGCCTATAAGGCGTACAATTGTAAAAATAATACAAAACAAATAAACCAATTTACGGTCAATATTAATAATAAATTGATTTAATACAATTATACAAATTTACACTTACTTGAAATGATATTAAATTTTACTTATGTTCTAAATTAATTAATGTACACTCACAATTCATAGTATTAATTTAAAATAAAATGTCAAAAAAGTTTAAAATAATAATTGCATCATTTGATCTAAAAATAAATAAAGTCATTATTACAGCCAAACATTAAATTGCTAATTTTATATTCATTATGCATACCCGTCATATTATATAAATTCACAATTCATAGTCTTAATCTATAATACAAATGTCGAAAAAAAAATTATAATAGAAGTTATGATATTCATTCTTTAAGATATAAATAAAGTAAAAATTACAGGTAAACATTGTCGCACAATTTATAAAATGTCAGAGAAGTACTCATTAATACTGTAGTAAGCCTTGCTACATAGAATTTTTTTTATTTCATGTTTAAAACTATTGATATTTTTAATTTGTTTCACACTAGGCGGTAGTTTATTAAAAATCTTTGTTGCCATGCTACAAATATTGTTACCGAACAAAGCAGTTTGGTGTGGCAAGGCACATAAATTATGTTGATGACGATCACTCTTTAAGTTTTCAAATAAATTTAAATTACTTTTAACAAATACAGCAGTTTCATAGATATAAATGCATGGCAAAGTTGACAGTCTATGATTGATAAAACATGGCTTACAACTATCTATTTTTTTTATCTTAAATATGTTTCTTAGGCATCTTTTCTGAGCTACAAATGCAGATTGTATATGTGATGAGTTCCCCCAGAATATCACACCGTATCTCAATGTAGAAACCACATATGAATGATACGCAATTAAAATAGTAGAAGTATCTACAACTTTGGAAAGCATATATAATGCATATGCAAACTGATTGAGTTTGCTGCAAACAACTTCTATATGTGGCTTCCAGGACATCCTGTAATCTATAGTCACACCCAAAAACTTCGTCACTTCTGTTTCATGTATTCTCTGTTGTTCAAAACCAATAGATAATGGTACTGTCAAAGCAACACGGTTTCTAAATGTCATGAAATTAGTTTTACTGAGATTTATTTTTAAGTCATTAGTAAGAAGCCATTTTATTAAAATTTTTAGTGTTTCATTCATGTCCTTTTCCAAAATTAAATTATTACGATGGTGACATATTAAAGTACTGTCGTCAGCAAATAAAATCATATGATGAGATGTTACCCTAGGTATGTCATTAATCATTATAAGAAACAAGAGGGGACCCAATACGCTACCTTGAGGAACACCAGAAACAACTTTAAGAACGCAAGAATAGTATTTGATTTCTAATCTGGTTTTACTACATATGCGCGTTATTTCTGTGAGTTGATACCTATTTGTCAAATAGCTCCGAATAAGATTAAGTACACTACCTCTAATGCCATACAACTCCAATTTATTCAATAATATGTGGTGATTAACGCAGTCGAATGCTTTGGTGAGATCCATAAATAAGGAAGCTACTGGGATCTTTCTATCAACATTATTTAGTATATTTAAAATGAACTTGTAAATGGCTAAGTTTATTGACTTATTACGTCGAAACCCCATCTGCTCATCCGCAAGAAGTCCATAATTTTCCAAATAAAGGTATAAATTATTTTTTCTATAATTTTTGAAAAAATTGGAATTAATGCAATTGGTCTATAGCAATTAACGTCTTCTTTTTTTCCTTTTTTAAACAATGGTTTAATTACCGTCCGTTTCAACGTATTTGGAAAAACACCCTGCTCAAAACAAAGATTGATTACATGACTAAGACAAGGTGCAATATAAAAAGATACTTCTTTTATACAAGATGTTGTTATTTCATCATAGCCTGTACTATTAGTATTTTTAAGTGATTTTATTACATTTTCAACATCTTGTTGTGTTGTAGGTGCCAAAAACATAGAGTTCGAACAGATGGGTATAGAATTTAAAAAAACATTGTTTGTGTTTTGATTATTCTCGGAGTGTTTTAAAAAATTAGCATTGAAAATTTGAACAATTACCTTAGGATCATAAACCCTATTATTATTATGTATTATGTAATTGATTTCATCTTTAGGTTTATTTATTACAGTATCTTTTATTACTTTCCATGTTGCCCTAACTTTATTTGTCGATTTAGTAATAAAATAACTATTTTTAATTTTGCGTGTTCGAGTTATAATTTGATTTAATCTTTGTGAATATATTTTAAATTTGAGCTTGTAATGTTCATTGCGAGATAATCTATATTTCCATAACATGGTTCTTTTACGCTTGCAACACTTTTTAATTCCAGGTGTTATCCAATTAGGTCTTTTTAACAATGGTATCCTAACTTTTACTTTTGGAAAACACAAACTAAAAAATAATTTAAACTCATTGTGAAATTTATTGAAAGCTGCATTGGCACAACTTTCCTCAACAACATCGCAGAAACTGATACTACTTATACAGTTCTTAAATTTTGACATGTTTTCCTCAGAAAAAATTCGTTTTTCTACATACCAATATGTGAAGCGATAACTTTTTTGCACAGGACATGCTAATATTTGAGTTGTGTGGTCAGACAAAGCTAGTTCTAAAGTATCACTTTTGCAACCTGGAATATTACAAAAGAAATTATCAATACAAGAACCTGAAATAGGTCTAGTTGGCTTACAAATTGCAGTTTTTAAGTTAAGCTCTTCAGAAGCTGCTGGAATTGTGAGTTTAATTTGGTTTTACGGAGAAAATCTATATTAAAATCACCACATACAATAGCTCTTTTATTCTTTTTGTAACAATAGCGTTCGAGAATATCAGTAAATTTAGTGAAAAACGTATTGTACGAATCAGAATTCTGTTTCGGTGGTCTATAGATGACAATAACAACTATTTTGTGTTCAGTGATTTCAATAGCACAACATTCAATAATACATGATACATAAAAGTCTTGTACATCATAAATTTCCTTAAATGAGTTATTTTTCCGTACTAAAATACAAGACCCACCATGTCTTTTATTACGCGTATAACTTGATGCTAACACAAAGTTGGGGATTTTTAACATAGTTACATCACTGCTAAGCATGTTGTGCTCAGTTAAACATAAAACATCTAAAATGACATTTTTGTATATTTATATATTATTTATATATAATTTGTATATTTAAAGAGTCAGATTTATTTAAAACACCATTAATATTTTCATGCAATACATGTAAATAATTATAGGCGAAAGGAATGAATTGAATTACATTGATTGTTGCTATTTATTTCATTAAATTCTTCTTCATTATTGTAATTTTTATCTAATATTACATTATTTAAGTTGCTAGAACTAATACTGCTTTTTGTTTCTAAATTAATACTTTTATGAAATGTTATTGAATCAAGCAATTTCTCATTATCTTTTTCAACCAGAAGTGCGTCAAATTTATTATTTGTAATCAGATCGTCTAAAAGTGTGATGTCCGTTTGTGTACTTGCTTCTTTATTTTTTATATCAGTTGTTGCCTGATAGGATTGAACATGTTTACTAAATTGCGTTAATTTGATTTTATAATCAATGTGAATTGTTTCTTTAAGTATCATTCTGCTTAAAGTGATAAAAAATTTTTGGGTGTGGGTATAGTCCTGCTGTAATCCATATCGACATAAGTTGTATTATTATATTTTGTACAAAGAAATTTTAATTCGTAATTTAATTTATTTTCATTTAATACTCTATTGTAAGGAACTTCAGAAACTAGTACATTAACATTGGGGGTGCTTTGGAGCCAGTTGCCGACAGAAGCTTGAAACTCATAGGGATTGCGATCATTCGTACCACCAAGTACAACAACGATATCTTTGTTATTTAACGTTGATATATAACTTTTTTCCGAGTTCAATATTGTACTCATCTTTGCCCCAGGTTTGCAGAAACTAGAAACAAAATAATCTGTTCCTAGTAACATTTGTAAGTATTTACATACATATTTTCCTTGTTGATCAGCCAGAATCAAAACTTTTTTCTTGTCCGAGACCTCTTTATTTTTACTTTTATTTACCAATGTGTCGATCTGTGTAGTGAAAATAGGGTTACTTTTTCTGTTTTCAGTTTTACGTGTAGGCAAGTCGAGTTTTATCGTCTTGTTACTTTTGCAACTACGAAAGAAAATTCATTTTGCTTAATTAATTCATAGTCGTGGTCATTCTTATTTTTCTTAGCTCTGGAGTAGAATAAATATTTCCAGTGTTAGTACGTCTACGGCTTTTTTTTACACTGCGTAGTTCTTTTGTCGGTTCCACTGCGATCTCAGTTATACTCATTTTTTTTGTACATATTAATATTTTTTTTAGACTTTTCTAAGTTCAATGTAAGATTTTTATTTTATAAGCTTAGATTTTCTATTTCTTGATTTGCGCTTTCCAAATCAGTAGTTAATTTTTTAATTTGATCGTTCAGCATGCTATAACATTCATCAAATGTGCGATTTGGTAAGCTTACTATCGATGCGTTCAACATTGTGCTATTGTTTGTACTTATAGAAATATCACACATTGAGCTTGATATCCGGGGTCTTCGGAAAGTAATATTTTCAATATCTAAGGTTTCTAACTCAGTATTTAAAATATTCATCTTGAAGTGATCAAAAGTACGAAAAGGATGAAAAATAGGTAAAATTGTAAAAGTCAAAACAAAAAAAAAAAAAAGTAAAAAAGCAGTAGAAATCTGTCGGTCTCTTCAGGATTCGAACACCCGGAATTTGGTCCCTCATAAGTTACGAGCTCAAAGTCACATACACACCACTCGTTCAATATGTGTCCAAACGAAATTTGGCATCCCTATTAACACTGTGATTATTATCGAATTATAGTTTGAATTTAACACGTCATTATTTGTAACCTAGAGGAGGTCTACACAAGAATGCGTGAGAAGAAAAAAAAATAAAAGAATGTCATAAAAAAAAGAATTTATATTGTACCAAATTAACTGATCATTTATTGGTGGTAGGTCGTAGGTTCTGGGAAAACCTTATACTTGATACTTAGCAGGTAAGGAGAGAGAGGGGGCCTTAACTCTGGTGGATCCTTGGTCCTGGGCGCTCCACCCCTGCCGGTGTTCCTCCTTTATCGCTCGGAGCAACCCTCGCCGTAATGAATTCCGGCAAGCTCCCACCGGAGGGAGTTAATATGGTCCGATCTCTTGTAGGATTGTCAGAAAATGGTAGGGCTAGAGTAGTTGACCGTACCGTAGGACCCTGAAAGTCGAAAGGAGGAGTGAGGGGGAGGTGCCAAAAGGACATCGACGGGAATAGGAGGATCTACATTTGCAGATCTCTCACAATATTCCCGGCGAAGTATTTTTGGAAACAGCCCCCTGAATAACACAGAAGAAAAGTACATAATATATGTATACATTGCATTGTACGCTCTTGCGTAAGAATGTCGCCTGGTCTGCTAGAGAGGAAATAGTTTTATACTATAATTGGATAAACATACATTTGAATAAATACATAAATAATTATTCAAATAAATAAATATATATATATATATATATACATGTATAAGCACAGTAGCAAATTGAATTAATAGAAGTTTCTTACATAAGACGGGTGTATGTAGGTTTCTCCTTTTTTTTTAACTATTTATAAGTATCTTGGCTGACTGTAGCCTTACGTGACTAGTAATTAATTTGTTTTAGTAATTGTTGCAAAGGCGACCTCGCTAGGAAAGTCCCGATAGAATGTGAGGCAACGCCTCGTGGTGATGTGAGCTTATATACTTCGCGCTAATCTTGGAGAGGCGAGGGGTGAGAGGTAACATCGTACGATGCGTTGTTTTTCTGCTTTTTCTAGGAACGTTGGTGGTTCTTATGGAATGTTCTTTATAAGTACCCACAACGTAACATATTTTACAAACACCTTCATTTATTGTCATGATTTATATCAATGATAAAATTATTTATTTCTTCACTTATCGCACAATAACACTTAGTTAAGTATTAAGAATTCAAATTTAATTAAAAACTAAACAAAACTGTGCATAGGTAACTAATATTTACATACAATTTAGTTCACGAATTGAGTCACTTTCACTTCATACTTATTTTTCATTTTTATTCACGTAATATTACTTCGATGATATAGACAAAATTAACACTGCGAATTTAGAGTCTGAGAACTAAAATAAATATATTTTTATCTTATTTTAACTGTAAATAATATTATTAAAATTATAAATAATAAGATAATATAAATATAAGACACTAAACGATCATGACATGACAGCGCCATCTCGTTCACACACATGTTAATAGTTAACTACCAAAACGAGTAACCGTTAATATTGGTACAAACAACTAGCATTCGTTATCAAAACGACTCTTTTCTTATATATATATATAACCTCTCTTCTTTTCTTATATATAACCGGGCATAAGATTTGTACATTTATAGCTGATGCTTGAAATTATAAAGCGGCCTAAATTCATGATAAGGCCTGTTTTAAATGTGGGCGTATAAAACACGAGTGCAACTTTTCTGTGAATTGGTGTGTTAGTTCTCAAGTACCAGGGCTTTATAGAATAATATGAGTTAACTTTAGAGCCACTTGCATCTATATAAGCAATGTTTATACAAAGACCATTCAGGTTAGGGAACTATAAGTACCACCTGCACAAAATTGCACTTCTTTGAAATTTTCATTTCAATTGTATATTTTTGCATATGCTTTGGTATATTTTCGATTTCCAGTTGCTTAATATTGTAAGCTTTTGTTCAACCTTTTTTCTAAACATGCTCTTTGTTCTTAATGTGTTCCGAATTTAAGAGAATCTAAAGAGGTTCTGTCGACTTCTTCGATGTCTGTTATTTGATTAATTGGACTTGTTTATCTAGTGTGGGTCTGTGAAGATTCCATCAATTGCTTGTGCAATAACATTGTTTTGATTTTGCCACGTACCACCTGAATGACTTAACTACATAACGGCTGTTTAAATTTTGCCACAAGCATTCTTAGGTAACTGTTTTGACTTTCATTGTTATACATTTTAATTATTATTTAAGGTTATTCTCACGTTTTGCCATAATATAAATTATCAATAATTTAACCTTTTCAACGCTACGGCAAATAAGCAAAAGACGAGCAAAGGCTTACCGTCACCAACAACGTGTCATCCTACTAGGTGGTAGAGCTTTGCAGCGACTTGCCCGGATTGGTGCCACCGCGCTACCTATTCCTGCCATAACATCAAATGCTTGCCGTTGACGTGTTCCTATTTGGAGGCTAAGGTAGCCGGTATACTTACTTTTGCTCGAGGCCTAACGTACCGGCCTCAGGTTGGCAACGCACCATTATCACCTTTGGTGTCTCTGGCCGGCATGAATTTCTTACCATCAGGAAATCCATCTGCTTGTTTGCCTTGCAATATCATAAAAAATTGAATGATTAAAATATAACTTAAAAACCGCTAATTAGATCAATGTTGAAATAAGCATCCCGGTCTCAGGTTGGCAAGGCACCATTACCACCTTTGGTGTCTCTAGGTGGCGTGAATTTCTTATCATCAGGAAATTCGTTTGCTTGTTTGCCTTACAATATCATAAAAAAATGTATTATCAAACTATACTTAACTTAAAAACCTTTTTTCATAACAAACCTGATATGGGATAACCTCGGAATCGTGACCAAACTTTCCAAAAAAAAACCAAAAAAAAACGGTTTGTTATTGGGCGAGTAATTACGTAGGTAACTGAACAATAGAAACATATACTCAAATTCAGAACCTCATCAAACGACGAGAAACAAGTTGCGAACAGAAAACTAATAATAATTTCCTACAAAATCCATTTGAAATACGATATTTTGAGAAGTCTTATCATTTCATCGAGTCGGAAGCTACGGAAATGATATTTAATGTATACGTATAATATATATACCTATCGATAAACAAGTAGGCAATCAGCAATTACACGGGCGGGCGCCGTGCACCTCCAATATCCCGTCGAGACAATCAAGATGGCTGAACATCCGGCGGCCATGTTGTCACGTCATTGCGACTTTCCGATACTGTTTTACGAGAGATTAACGTGGAATTATTTAAACTGAATAAATTACTACTTCATACTTAATAAAGATAAATCACTACATAGTATAAAACAAAGTCGCTTCCTCTGTTCCTATGTATCTTTGTATGCTTAAATCTTTAAAACTACCCAACGGATTTCGATGCGGTTTTTTAATAGGTAAAGTGATTGAAGAGGAAGGTTTGTATGTATGTTTCATAACCGTGCAAAGCTGGGGCGGGCCGCTAGTTGCAAAATATACTAAAAAAATTAGGTCAAGGTCAAGAATATATGATCGTGCTATTATAATAATCGAATAAAAATTAAAATAGTTTTAAACGACTTTAAAAAACGTATTCTCAATTCGATTTTCCGTTTCTTTATTTTTTTTGCATGTTTAAACGCGATTACTCGGCTAAGTATTAACTGGTTTTGATCATTTTTTGAAAGATAGGTATGTCATGATTCCTTGATAGTCCCATCCCATATATTTTTTTATGATCCGACAAGTGGTTTTTGAGTTATACCTGGCGCAAACATACACACATACATAGACTGGTAAACACATTACCCTCCTTTGCGTTGTATAGTCTGGTGCAACTTGTTATTGTCGCCAAAAAGCCAGGGGTCAAGAAACCCTCTCATCTGATATCCACACCCTGTCATTGAACTTGGCAAATTTTAAGTCTGATTTTATTACTAGTTCAGTTAAATGTTCAAAATTTTTATTCACAATTTGGAGCAATAATTTAGAAGTCACAATAACTGAGTTAAATTTGGAAAGTCACAATAAATAAATGGAAAACAGCAAATGGAATATATCAGCCTTACACCATCTTCTTTTCGCGCCACATTCAATTTTATATTAACAAGGTTACATGCATATGTGTTACTAAATGCCTCATGCCTACTAGTTTTCGCGGCAATTTCACGGCTTGGCAGGTTTTTGTCGCTGCACAGAAATTTAACACTTATTTTTGGGAAAGAAGTCGAACGTGACTCGAAGGCGCGAAGAGTTTGCGAATAGTCTCCACATACATACTTGCACTTCGGGCGCAATGCAAGTGGGCATTGGGGCACGTGATTTGCCAATATCCATTCATTAGGTTAAAAAAAAATTCGCTAAGCAAAGAGTTTTTCAAAATGCTTTTAGGCGACATCACAAAAACTATATGTTACATGATTACTTCTATCAAATTGTATGTTTGCTATCTAAATTCACATCCGGATGGCACAAAAGCTTGGGACAAAATAAATAGGGCACGTCAAGGCAGTTTTCGTGTCGGAAAATCCCTTCAACCTTTGAAGGTATTTGACTAGCCTCCGGTAATTTGGTTCTCGATTGTTGGCAACGTATGCCTTTTATTTGTCTTTACCTTTCATATACGATTTAGTTTACTACTCTTTCTTACTTGTTTTGATGTTTTTAAATCAGTTAATGGCGACGTTGTCTATTTTTAACCGACTCCAAAAAGGAAGTATTTCTCAATTCGACTTAGTTTCTTTTGTTTGTTTGCCACGTGATTACTCGGCCAATTACAAAGCGATCTTGATTTTATCAAATCTTCGAGTTGTGCTTACCTAATAATGCATACTTTTTTTTTCATTACATTAGATATTACTTAAAAGTAGTAGTTGTTAGTAAAATTTATATGAAACCATTTCGGAATTATTTCCTATCTTGTTAAAAAATAATCATCAAGTCGCGACAAGGTATCATCACCTAATGCAGTTGAAGTAGGTTTTTGCAGTTTTTTTGCAGTGATAATTTGTACTAGGCTAAATAATGGTCCTACTATGTAGTGGTTTTTGAGTATCTACCCCCTGTTGGTCTGGGCTCCTTTGTAGAATAGACCATCTGCCTTCCTGCCAGGCAGCTCGTAAAAGGCGAGCATAGGCTCATTATCACTAACACCGTGACATCTTACTAGGTGGTAGAGTTTCGAAGCGACTCGCCCGGATTGGTACCACCGCCTTACCTATTCCTGCCGCCATAACGTCAATGCCTGCTGTTGACGTGTTCCGGTTGGAGGGTAAGGTAGCCGGTAAACTGACTTTTGCTCGAGGCCTTACATCGCGGCTTCAGGTTGGCAACGCACCATTACCACCTTTGGTGTCTTTAGGCGACGTGAATTTCTTACCATCAGGACATCCGTCTGCTTGTTTGCCTTCCAATATTATAAAAAAAAAACTACGTTAGGTACACTAAATGCATACATTTTCTTGCTTGTAGGATGTCGATAAAATTTATGTGCAATCATCTTAGTTCGTTATAAGATATCTTTAGAAAAAAGAATGATCATATCGCGACGTGGGTTTACTGACCTTAAATTACATATTTTTTTTTATTGTATTCTTTGATAGTTAATGTTATTATTAGAAATTTATTTTCCTATTGGTCAAAGACATCCTTATTCTATAGACACCGTAGCGGTTTGCTATTTGTCATCCTTGATGTATTGATTTGTATGTAATTCTTAGTTTTTTTAAGCTGAACATATAAACGAATATCCATACTTTGTCCGTTTTTGACCGAGGGATTAACGTACATACCTCCATCGACTAACCGGGAGGCTCGCGACTGGTATTTATTTAATTTGTACTGGTACCTGTTGAAGTATTTCTATGTAGTAGCAAAGACAAAATAATATTTACTAATCTCTGGTATTAGTACCGTTGACACACTCCAACAGCATGATCATAATTTTCTTACTTTGGGCTAGATCTGCAATTTATGTAATTTGTTCAAAAATATTTATTTATACTTCTTTCTTATGCTGATATGTGTTTAGAGTGTCAAAATATTAATACATATTCCTATATATACATTATACACCATTTCTGTATCTTACGCTGATGCTAGTTTATGCCAAAGACTGTCACCCAAATATGAATTAGTCATTTTAAAATAATAGTAGACGTTGCGCGCGCTCAGTCCATGCTAGGAGTGACATTTCTTATTCATTTGAAAGTCCGGTCCTATTCACAATTTTAACGAAATATGGCTTATGTTACTTAAAAGAAATTTTCACATCCATATCAACGAAGAGGTTGGCAGAGGCTCAACCAAGACACTCATGATTAGCCGAAGATACTAAATCCCACTATGTTATAGCTGGTTAACCTATTGTTAAACGGCACTTGCTCAGCTGCAATTAGAAAAATAGACATTCGTTTTGTGAGCCAAACTGAAAAGCGAGCGTGAGACGTCATGAACTCTAGTCCAACACCAGATTATAAGACAACAGAGAAAAAATTTCACACGGATAACAATATCATTTATTAGTCCATGCAAACTCATACATTCATATGGTAAAATCGGTATCGCCTCTGTGGTCTATCGGTTCAGATGTTGGACTTGACTGCTTGAGGTCCCGGGTTTGATTTCCGGGTCGTGCAACCAAAAGAAAATTTGGTTTTTCCAATTTTCTAAGAACAAAAAATGTTGCTCGGGATTGGATATGTGCCCGGTTGGATAAAGGCTTGCCACCTACTACATTGTGGGACTTAGTATCTTCGCCTAGTCGTGGGTGCCGTCGTTGTGCCTCTGCCTTACCTATTTGGGGATATGGGCGTGAAGATACTTTTCTGTATACTATGAAAAAAATGGGATAGATTGCTGGGACGAGTCCGAATACAAGCACTTGTTTTTCCCAAAAAAAATAACCTTCAAAAGCTTCCGTTAAAAGAATGAGGGAATAGGCTTGTGTCCACCAATAATAAATCGGGTTTGTTGTGGTATCTATAGTTTTGTTATTATTAATAGATGTCAATAAAATTTATTATTTACAATAACATATAAAGATTAATTTTATTTTTAAGAAATATTAAGCTGAAAAAAAAAAACAGTTTCATCATGTGACATTGAACGCCGATCAGAACGCGTTACGTCACAGAGTGCGTCCGCCATTGTTGTTGTTGACGTTTTAAAACAAAGCAAAGTATCAATTATTACCAACTACGGTTTGTTTTGTTTTGCACTGAGTGACGTCATTTAGGACGCCATGATAATTTAGAGCGTTTTCGCGGCAAATTCGTACAGGTTTATAAAAAAACTAAAAATAATAATGTTACTCATCGATTTTTGAAAATAAATTCAGTTATTTCTGTTCAATATCGAATAAAGGAAAGAATCAATCACTAAATACATTTTTGGACACAAGCCTATTCTCATACTTGTTTGTAAGGTTTCGTTGTGAGCGTAAGACGGAACCTATATACATTCGAAATGTATGTCTGTCCATTCTCCGTACCTACGTTGTTGCCTCTTAACATGAAAACTCGCTTATCCCTACCTGCCAGGCAGCTCGTAAAAGGCGAGTATAGGCTTACCGTCACTATCACCGTGGCAGAGTCTCGCAGAGTGACTCTTACCCGGATTGGTACCACAGCCTTTAGCTATTCCTGCCGCCATAACGTCATGACGTGTTCTGGTTTGGAGCGTAAGGTAGCCGCTAAACTTAACTCTGCACGAGGCCTAATATCCCGGCCTCAGGTTGGCAACGCACCATTACCAACTTTGGTGTCTCTAGGCGGCGTGAATTTCTTACTATCAGAAAATCCGCCTGCTTGTTTGCCTTCCAATATCATAAACAAAAAACTATTAGTTAACAACCGCTTAACGTTTTAAATTTAGAAAAAAAAAGTAAGGACGCTCCCCATAACTCTCATGCTCCGGCTCCGGCTTCCGGCTTTCCGGGTCTTTCCGGCAATAAAACGCGTTTTATTTTCGATTACTAGAGTAAGTTCCATTTGGCGATAGGTTTGTCACCTATCACTTTTTGGAAATTAGCATCTTCAGGTAGTTGTGGGTGCCTGATGACCTGCCTGGTGAGTGGTTTGTGGGTCTGGTAAATCATAAAGATACTTTGTTATTATAAAATTTTGATTTTAATTTGGGTACAAAATGTGCTTGGAATGAAATAAAACATTATTGTAACTTCCTCAGTTTAAAAGGAACGGAAATTATTACATTTTAGGGCCACCACTAGACATAAGGTAGCCTGGCTATGAATGGATATTTTAAAATGTACCTATTGTGGAATAAACCTCGACGTCGTATTTTTATTGTAATATACTCTCTTGAGCATTAGATGAAAAGAATTCTCATTCATTTTCATCCGGGAAACAAATAGCGCCACCCGCGGCCCCTGTCGCCTGTTTCAGAACACCCCTTCGTTTACCTTATTACTATATTTGCCGACATTGTGGTACTGTTTTTGTGCTGTTTGCTTTTGCCGTTAATAAATAGAACAACATTTTATCAGAATTACTAAGTAAGAATTTGCACTCGTCTGTGCTAGATTCTTAAATAGTCACTTACGTGGTAAGCAGAGAGCATCGAGTGGCAAATAACACGATCCTTGTAGATTGCTTGGCTTTATGTGCATTACTTTTTTCATACAAATATTAATATTTAGAAGCGTATTTAATCTCGAAATATTTGAAATACATTTTTGTAAATTTTTGAGAGTGGGAAAATACTTTTTTATGGTGATAGATAAAAGAGGAATTAAAAATGTCAACAATGGAATCAAATCTTTAGTATTTCAATTTGCAGAAAAGAAAGAAAGAATGTCTGAATATATATAATATGATATACGTCTTATTAAGGCTCCATTTCCCTGTTAAGTAATAATATTTAAGGCTCGACGGAAAAAGAGGGGTGTTATAAATTTTTCGCGTCTCTCTCTCTCTCTCTCTCTCTCTCTCTCCCCGTGTGTGTGTG